>CACRXP010000798.1:151397-172341 GCA_902702965.1 Spirometra erinaceieuropaei
TCGCTCATCAGTCTAGCGAATTCTTCTGACACACCGGCTATGTACGGCACTGCGCGCCAACATTTCGGTTTTGGTTGTCCCTTCGGTTGTCTTCCCCGGGTTTCTCGCCTGCACTTTTCGACAAAATTCCCAGGGTAGCCGTTCGCTGTGAAGCGTTTCCACAGGACCTGGACCTCAGCCTTCTTGTCGGCTGGCTCGGTGCAATGGGTTTCTACGCGCCGGTAGAGTGTTCTCACGCAGCTGCGTTTGTGCGAGAGAGGGTGGTTGCTAAGAAAGCTTAGAATACGGGAGGTATTCGTTGCCTTCCGGTAAACCGTTGTCTTTAATGCACCATCACCTTTTGTCTGAACTAGTACGTCCAGAAACGGCAACTGGCAATCTTTTTCTTCCTCCATTGTGAACTGGATGTCTGGGAAGATCGAGTTGAGGTGTTGCGTGAATTCCCCGATCTTGTCCCGATTGATGGTGACAAATTTGTCATCGACATACCGTACCCACAGTCGTGGTCGATAGTGGTCGAAAGCCAGTGTCTCGAGTCGCTGTAACACTGTCTCAGCAATCAAGCTGGATAACGGTGACCCCATGGGTGTACCTTTAACTTGTTCGTACACAGCTTCGTTGAAGGTGAAGAAAGTTTTCAAGCAGTGCTTCAGGATATGAATAAGGTGTTTTATCTTGAGTTTCTTGTCCGTTTCGTCATATTGTTCTTCCAACAAGGTTTGCAGGGTTTCAACCGCCAGATGCTGTGGGATGGAAGTGAAAAGTGATACCACGTCGAAAGAAACCATCGCTTCGTCATCTGTGACGATCTTGTTACAACGGGATTACGTTTATTCCGGGGCCGTCGTTCGGACGCTGACTGTCATCGCACGTATTTCCATTGACCTTAGCTCTCGTTCTAGGCTGGCAATCTTCTTTGCCACCCCACAGCCACTTGTGTTCTCACCTGCCGCATAAGTGGCAGTAACGGTGGCATTTTCATAGTGTCCGTTAGCGTTACTGCGCTCGTTCGTATTCACACCTGCCGGATAAGTGGACGACGCGGCTGTAGTAACGATCGCACCTTCGTCAGATTCGGGTTGTAGTACAGCTAGTCATAGCTGACTGACGACGACTAATAAGCCAGAAATGGCAATTCCAGTCTCCCTTGTCTATGTTAGTAATAAGATACTGCCTATGTCATGCGCCTCTGTGCGGCTGCTGGTTGGGCTCGAGAGAGAGTCCGTAAGGCACAACGGAACGAGTGAGTTCCGTAAAAACAATCGGTGACCGTCCCCTACCATTAGCCTATCTCCGAAGATGTGCTCGAGCATGAACACGAAACATCAGATGAATAAACCTTCTTCCCCAGAGATCGCCTCATCCTCCTCTTCCTCAGTGCCTCGCCACCTGTCATTCTCTGTCGCTGCAGATCGGGTATTTATCAATCAGGAGTGAGTGCACACCGATCTATTGGCTTCCCAAGGCAAACGAGCCTCGTATGGGTGGTAAAGGTTCTTGGGATTATGCTGCACGGTTATTAGTATTAAAACCCTACTTAAGTAATCTTTTCGAGTCGAAAACGTATTTCAGAATTTCGGCTAACATTTCATGAGTAAGCTCGTCTTCTCTACCCGCATTCTCTGTCGTCCCTCCTTGCTGCTATTATGGCTTGGCCGACTTCGGCCTGGTAATTGGTTGCCTGTTCGTGACCTTTGCCACGCATACGGAGCTTGTTTGCCTCGGGAAGCCAATAGATCGGTGTGCGCCCATTCCTGATTTATATATATATATATATATATATATGAATAAGGGATGTAGTATGCATTCCCAGGCGATATAATAAAAGGAGAAGGCTCGTCGGAAAATCGAGGTATACACGTGAATTTTTAAGTCGTTTTTACCAACCCGTCGTCAGACGAAGTGAAAGGTGTGAGAGAGATAATCACACTAGGGAGGTGGGGGACATCAAGATTCCATCGATAAGACAGACGTTTATATGTGGGGGTGAAGGACGTGTTTGGATAGGTGACGGACGTTAGGGGAGGTGTTGAGTGTTTCACACATGGTTCACTCTGTGAAGGCGGTGCTGAATCTGTGATATTCTACATGGCCGTCGACATCTTTGTTGTAATAAAGATCTGCGAAGTCGAACGGCTGCATTAGAGGCTGAATGATGTCTTTCCGGCCATACAATTTACTCGCGAAGAGGCAGTAGGAGGCAATGTGTCGTTTTGGACGTAAAAATACAAAGGCTGGACGACGGTAATCTCGCAACCAGCGTCCATAGGAAAGGGTCTGATTCTGAGATCATCCTCAATTATGGAAGCCATCACCCTGCGGCTCACAAAAGAAGCTGCGTCAGAACTCTCTTCCACGGGGCCTACCGGTATTGCAGCAATGACAATCTGCTGAAGAAAGAACTAGGTTATCTATATCGGCTATTTCGACCTAACGGATACCCGATCAGTTTTGTGAAGAACTGCCTAAGGCGTCAGGCACAACCTCGAGGGCCCTCCTCAGATGGAGAAACCGTGACCCAGAAATTCTTCTCCCTGCCCTATATGCAGGGGGACCTCAGAAATGATCGCACGTCAGCCAAATCAGTTCGGTATTCGCGTTTCCCACAAGCTTGCATCATCGCTGTGCACAGTCTTAACTCGAGTAAAGGATTCTATCCCCAAAAAGGAACAGAATAACGTCATCTATCGCATCCCGTGTGCCAATTTTCCCTGCGTATATGGTGGTCATACAGGACGACGCCTAGGAACTCGACTTAATGAACACAAACTAGCCATCCGTCGCCGTGATCCACTGTCCCTCGTCTCTGCACGCGCACTCCAGTGCGACCACCGTTTTAATTGGGATAACACCGAAGTCATCGCCACGGCCAACACAAAACGGGCGACAGCCCGTATATCATGCGTCGCTGTGCGGCTGCTGGTTGGGCTCGAGAGAGAGCCCTTAAGGCACAACGGAACGAGTGAGTTCCGTATGAACGATCGGTGAGGGCCCCCTACCATTGTATATTCCCGATCGAAAACCGACAGGACAACGGGCTCGTGGCGCAGTGTTTAGAGGCGTGGACTTATAACTAACAGGTCGCGAGTTCGAGGCTAGGGTGTTCCACACTTCGGGCTTGGGTATGACTGGCTGACGACTGCTAATAAGCCAGAAATGGCCATTCCAGTCTCCCTTGTCTTTGTCGGTAATGCCATTCTGCCTATATATCATGCGCCGCTGTGCGGCTGCTGATTGGACTCGAGAGAGAGCCCTTAAGACACAACGGAACGAGTGAGTTCCGTATGAACGATCGGTAAGCGCCCCCTACCAATATATGCATATATATATATATATATCAGAGGGTAGATTGCAGGGTCTGGAGAGTAGATTTATACAGCACTTTTCGGTCTTGTTTGCCTTGGCACCTGCCATTCTCTGTCGCTACAGATCGGGTATTTACTCAATCAGGAGTGGGCACACACCGATCTATTGGCTTCCCAAGGCAAACGAGCCTCGTATGGGTGGTAAAGGTTCTTGGGATTATGCTGCACGGTTATTAGTATTAAAACCCTACTTAAGTAATCTTTTCGAGTCGAAAACGCATTTCAGAATTTCGGCTAACATTTCATGAGTAAGCTCGTCTTCTCTATACATGTTTTGGAGCGTAGACATCCCAAGAAATATAATTTGATGGCTAGCACGTGTTGACCGGTCTGAGTCAGCTTGTCCATGAAATTGTCAAAGGCTCGTGAATGACTCCTCTTCTAGACGCATCAGTTGGGCCTGTTTAAGACCTGACCAGAGCTCATGCATACAATCAAGGGCGGAGAGGTTGGAGGCAGCCCGGCGCATGGTAAAGCGGTGTGTTGTGGTCATATGACAGTTCGACCATCGGTTTCGATTATGAAAAGGCAACAGAATTTATGCCGTAAATTTTCGATACCAGCTCCTTGGATCGTCGTTGAATGTCGAGCGAATGTGCAAAACAGTTAACTTTTTAAACTTGCCTGGAAGAGTCGGTACCTCTCTGACGTCCGCGCTACTGAACGGCTGTCGTATGCTATCATATTGTTCGAAGTTGCTGCCGTCTCTCCATGCCTCTGAAATTTTTGTATGGGACATCGAAGCCAATGCGTCGATTGATGCATGTCTCACCCGAGCGCATGGTCTCTACAAATTCTCGCCCTTTTTGGTAGGACTTCCCTCAATACTGCGAGTTTTGCTCCAGTTGAAGGTGCCCCTAGTATTCAGGGCATACAGGCCTACTAGGGATTGGTGGTTTCGCCCCTACACTGCCAGCTAATGAATGTTTGTTTACCATATTTTTGCCGACGACCTGGGAAACCAGCGTTGAAATTTTGCGGAATAAAGTTATTCGATTCCCTACTTGTGTATTGAACATCAATTTATGTCTCACGGGTTGTTTAGCCTTCACTACATTTATCATTTACCCGTAGGAACTCTTCCGTCCAGCTCCTGACCATTCAGCCTGCTGGACCCACGATTTGCTCTGCTGCACCTGCAATGGAGCAGGTGTAAATGCATCGAGCCCTGAAGAGCTCTCAGCCGAGGACGACGAGAAGGATGCAGTGCTGGCGGGGGAGGATGTTCGAGCCTTCCAGTTGGGTCCTTTAGAAGAACGGTCCAAAATGAATGAAGCTTCTGGTGCACCCTGCGCATCCCTAGCGGCCATTAGGAGTTGGCGTCATTTTATTGGCGAGGCTGGTCTGGCCGCGCTGGCGGATCCCATCCTTCCCGTGAGCGCACCCCAGATTTGCGCCGTATTCCGCGTTGTTACTCAGGAACCTGGAACATGCGTGTGAAATCGCTTTCTCAGAAGTTCTTTACAAGTTGCATTTGCTACGTCCTGGCATTGTTTTTGCACTTATACTTCTTCTAGTACACAATTCTGATCTATTTTCGATTGATTTGCTGTTTTTATTCTCTTTCCTACTCTAAAACTTGGCACTGCTATGTTAGTTGTACACAATGGATCTGAAAATCAGAGGCGGTCAAAGCTGACCTATAAGAGAGCGTGGTCGGCTAGAAACAACGGAACCACGTTGTCCAGTTTCTCCCTGCCAGATGCGTAATACACGGCAAATCGCAAAGACCCCTTGTTTGTGATTATGTACAATCGGAGTTTATGGCCTTTAAAATAGTGCACTACGGCGCCTTCTTTCCAGCGTATCGGCACCACGACTACTGCGGCCGCAAAGATTTGCACACTCTGCTTCCTTCAGACTGAATCCGCCCACTATCCACTTTGATCCGCCCCAAGATATCGAGTCGCATTTTCTGGCCCTGACCCCTCTATCCCTTTTCAAAAACTTTATTTTAAAAAAAATCACATTAAGGGTCGGCGATACCAGCGCGAACTGCAACAATGTATCATGCGAAGGCCCTCTACTATGACATCAACATGTCTTAGCGCGAATCGCAAGATCGGTAAGCCTTGTAGACGCCCGGAAGTCAGCATGCAAGACGGTACTTTATTTCCAGCGATAACTATTGTCGAAAACAGCCCGCACAGAAGGAGGATTGGAGACGGGTTTGTTTAGTTCCAAGCAGAGGATAAATGCACCTTCTCCCATGCCGTGACTCGACGCCTGTCTGTTCCGCATATCCGATCTCAGGCACAGGGAGTACATTTGCGGCAGTGTGCGATCATCATCGCTGGTGATTTGTCATGCGGCCTCTGCTCACCTCACGTTCCCTGTCGATTCTCTGCTGGTACCGCGCGAGACTTGTCGTTAGCCTCGCGAGAGCTCGAAGCCAATCCACACTGGTTCTTCGTTAATTGCCTGCAGGCGAACACAGCCCAAACCAGGCCAGAGGCGCACACGCGCTATGGGTTAAGAACCTCAACAGCGGACACAGAAAACACACCTGAAGAGGCAGATTGTGACAACTGTTTGCTGAGCCCTCCTGTACGATCCCGCAGTAGGGCTTGTCCAGCCTAATGTGTCTTCCCTGACTTGTGATTTGGGGACCGTATTGTCGACCCATTTCACCGTCGACATATTTCGCCGTTCGTTTTACTCCGTATTTGACCCATGAATTTCAGGTGTGCTCTTGTCCCTATTCAAAAAAATGTGTAAGATACTACTTCATCAATTTCATGCCTATGGACTATAGTGCCTTCATCTTTTAGTGAGCCATGACGCTGACTACGCTCACAGGAGGTGACGCACGAATAATGGCAACACTTACTGGGGGACGGCGTTTAGTAGGCAACTTGGTAAACACCTTCAGAAATTCTCATTTTCTTAACCTGTGGCTGTCGCAGCATAAATTGATAGGGGGGTTTTAGTGTAGCATTTTCTCAAACATTTTGCCTGTCCATTACAAAAATGCGGGAAATGAAAGAAAACGAGAACAACTGCTTTAGCCCCGGTAAAAGAGATCCTCCATTTTTAAACAGAAAACTCTTCTACACATAGATTTTGAACTCTCCTATTGTCCGACGCTTTTTTAACTTCACACTTTGGGGACGGCACACAAGTTACTCCTCGTGACACTACAGCATTCTGTCCTCTTGCCAACAATGAAGTTAACTCGACGTCACCATCCGGGCTAGTGTCGAGCTTCTCTACCGACCTCTCACTGTCTGGCTGACATTGCCGCTGTAGCTGCTGATCGGTGTTGGGTGGTGAAGTATCCCGGAGGGTTTCTGTGGTGGCTATTTTGTCAAACCTGGGTCTCTGGGCGCAGAACCAGTGGGTCTTCAAAGGCCTACCAACGACGGCCAATGTGAGTCGCCTCGCCTCGTTCAAACCACCGATAAGAAGACCGGCCTTTAGGAGGGCGAAGAGAGGCGGAATGAACTGTAGGGTATGTTCGGCGATCTGCATACACAGGAGAAGGCCTGATCCCAAACTCTGTCGATGGGTCTTTTTGACAACCACTGTCTTCAAATTGGCGGGCTCTCCTACGTCAGTCTCCTCGTAGAATACGACACCAAGTTTGGCCGGGTGATCCCCTGAAAAATGTTTGGGTTGGAACAAAGACAGAGGTTCTGATAAGTGCGTACTCTAGCAAACGGATTAGACGAACGAGTAAAGGTCATTCAGGATACAACTGTTGAAAAATTTTCCGCGAAAGAATGGGCGGCTGGTTTTCAGAGGAAGTGCGAGGGACCGACATATTCTTTGGGGTGATGTAAAAGTTGTATCGTAATTGTTCAGTACCAAGTCGGCTTTCGAGGAGTGGATTTACTGCACTTCCTTGCACTGTTCTGTACAGAAATCTTTCATGACGGATTGTCGATACCTTCGGTCGCCTAGCCTACTGTTGAGTATGTGTCCATTCCGTTGCAAGGTGCCTTGGAACTAAGTAAATTCAAACGGACATTGACTACCTATTTTTATGATCTAAAAGTTTTCCTAAGAATGTTACGAATGTGGGACAGCCCCTCTTTACACGATCGCGAGTTCTAAAAAGGGTTAGAAGCTTTCAACTGCTGGTCTCATACCCTAAGCGTGAGTGGCACTGTTCAGTGCTGGGGGTACTACATTATGTGGTGGGTTGCCAAAATTTTTGTGAACGAATAGTAGGCAAAACCGAATGTAGCAATGGTCTTGTTAACTATAGATGTAGTTGAGAAATCAGAAAACCAGACCAATGTTCATATTCATGCTCTCCTCCAGAACTAGTTTACTGGTTTAGCGGATTGGGAAGCAAGAAGGTAAGTGATAGATTTTTAACCTTGTTAAACCGGTAATTGATGCAACCTTATAGGATTTGCTAGCGCTAGAGTGGTCTTCACTTACTATTTTTAAGAATTGCCTGATTTGAACTGCAACGACATTCTCGCTCGAATTTACATAGTCACTGCCTGTCGAGACAATAAAGCACTACAAGGACGCTCGCCAACTTGGCCTGATTACGAGACAGGATGCGGAAAATTCTATTTGTCTTGGGGAATTCGACCTAGAACATTCGTATAGTGACGAGCAATCAGTAAGCACAAGGTGTTGTCGACAAAGACAAGGAAGATTGCAAAGCTCAACTTGGTCTGGGCTTGAATTTGGAGTCCTGCTGGTCGCAGGGATGATATATGCCTACCTGTAGGCCGGAAATAGTCTGTTTATTTTCTTATCTGTGCCGGTTGGCAGTTCTGTGGCGACAACACTGTCTAATGCCGCTCGGCGTACGACGAACACAACTCGTGGTCCAGGGCACAAAAATTGCGGAGTGCAGCCCTGCAGTTTTAATCGACCACCTGGTTTGCTGGGGCCAATTATAATCTCGAGACTTTCGATTGGCGGATTCGTGATTCTGATCGCCAACTTTACAACAGTGATATAATTATTTACCATACGGACAATACAGGTACTAACTGTAAGTCCTGACACGCGCGTTTCGCCGATCTTGTGCCGCTGCCTGACGCAGCCGCGAGGGGTTCGGCTTATCAGTGGGACCCCAGCCTTCCCCCGTGTTTTTTGGTATATGAACTCCAGTTTCACCTGGCCTTGTTTAATTTTCGAGGAAATTGATGGATCATTTTCGTGTTTTTATAGACGGCGCAAACTTGACGCGCATGATTGGTGTCGAGACACACACTAAATCAACCTTTGTTCCTATTCAAGATTTTTTTCGCCGTTCATCAAGAACTGTCAAAAATCCCTAGTCATAGTGCATCATCGGCACTTTACACTCTTTTGACAGATTACCAGTCCACGGTTTCAAACCCTCCTTTGCAAGTACACAGTTGCAGTTTTTAACGGTTTTTACTACGTCCATTCTAGTGGTTAATTATTTCTGTATTTGACCCCTCAGCTAATTATCTTTCTTCAGATGAACTAGTATTCAAAGTACGTTATATGAAAATTTTCGGAAAATACCCTCCAAAATCGATTATATCAAGTACTACATGAGTTTGGCTGGATAAAATTAAATATGGGGTATTCTTTACAAAGAAGGAGAGGTTTGGACGCGTCTGATCCTTAGCAAGACAGCGATATCCCGCGATATCACTAATGAAATGTACAGTAGGTGAGCTAACTCATGAAATGCCAACCGAAATTCCAAAATGCGTTTTCATTTCGAAAAGATTAATTAAGTAAAGTAAAACTAATCATCGTGCAGCACAGTTCTATAATAATTCAGTTACCTTAGGATACAGGCTGTCGAGCGAAATTCTTTCCGGTTGCATGCAAAAACTATACTTTGCGAAAAATTAGCACGTGAGTAGCATGCGTTTTTCATCAATTTTCGATGCATGTCACTTAAGTACTCATTTCTTTCAGAGAATATTGCTTACATGCAGCCGGAAAGAAGTTCGTTCGACAGCCGGTATCCTAAGGTAACTGAATTATTATAGGACTGCGCTGCATGATTATTAGTTTTGCAATATTACCTACTTAATCTTTTCGAAACAAAAACGCATTTCGGAATTTCGGTTGGCATTTCATGCGTTAGCTCACTTACTTGTAAGACTATTACGTTTGTCGTATTATGACTTTATTTTCTAGACGGACACTTCTGGGGAAAATATTTAATCAGATGAACTAGTTGTCGGTAGATCCCTGCTGAAATCTCCGAGCGCGACGTACTTTTCGTTACAACTTTATTATATTTTGGAGTCACCTCCTACGCCTGGCGAAACTGTTCCTAATTCCGATCCTCCTGAAACGCTAACGCAGTCCTTCTCGAACTTTTTGGAAAAGTTGATTGAAGATGGACTCATATTAACTTCGCCAAAGTTTGCGCCTAATGGGGTAAGTCCCGACGGGACTAAATTGTGACGATGGAACGAGCTTGCATGAGAATTGCTTAACAGTCTGTGATACCTTGCATTTGCTAACTCGTCCATAAAAGAATTATTAGCATTCGAGATCACGTCGAGCATATCAATCTTGGATTAAACGTTTATGTACTGCATCTTGCAGCCATGTGATAAGTGCATGAATTTGCTGGCCAAACAGACCATTAATAGATTGGCAGGAAGCTAGTGCAGTCCCCAGAGGACTTTAGCACTGCAGCTCCGCATGGCAACGCTACTCTTCTGGCCGAGCTTTTTTGACCCCTAGCATAATTTTGTCAATTGATGTAGTTTCCAACTAGAATGTTTATGTGAAATTGTACTCTTCTGAAATTTGAAATTCTGATGGTCATCATTGATGAAATTGTTCGTTAAGGGACGGATAGTTGAAACAAGCTTGGTCTGAAATTTGAGGATGACAGTAAAATAGCGAGAAATAACTGTCACGTCATTCCTGCCTCTTCGTTAGGAGAAAACGAGCAGGAGGGTGTAATTAAAAAGAAATGGTTCGTGACTCCCGGAATTAGTGCATTTCGCTCCAAAGCACGTGACTTCGCTTCGCGTGATAGAACGGTTTCTATGTCTAACAGGGAAAAGGCAAGCGCTTCGATGCAGGGGCAGTGGATTGACAAACATCGCATCAGTTCACTGTAGCGGTAAACAAAATGGGACACTCTCCGACTTACAAAGACAGACAAAACAAATAGAAAGAACAACAGTTAGTCAGTCCGCCGCTAAAAATGAACCATCGATTCTCTGCTGAAATATGGGAGTGAGGCCGGCAATGCAATCGACAATAAGCGTAATAAAAGCTATGTATCCGCAAAGTGTACGACGACCAGTGATGTGGGCCTGGGGGTAATTGCGCTGTCAGATCGATACATCGATCGAGTTCATATCCGAAGCCCAGGCTTCAATATATTCGCGGCTTGTTCTGCAATTGTCATGGTGGCTGCGCGGACGAATAAGTCACCCGTTCCGAAGTTGTGGGCAGCCCCATGTGACAATTCGTTACCCCCTCACACAGGCCAGACTGAACTTATGCTCGGATCGCGCATACACGTACATAAGCTAGCTGCCGATGGGCTGACGAATCAACACGAGTGACTGCCCATATATTGGATGCTCGTTCAGTCTTCTCTACTCATGTACGCTCGTGGAACGCAAACATTCGCCTCCACTTAAATACATATTTGGCAGTTTGCCACTGCAGTACTATTCTAATTGGAATCACCTACCTACCTAGCAGTTACGTATGGCTAGGCTATGTGAACAGATTAAGATGTACAGTTTTCAGCCGAAGTTCAGTTACTGCTGGCATAGATATTGTGTTCAAATAAGCTAATAAGCCCACAACGTGAAGGTTTGGCAGACGCTGTTCCGTTACCATAGAACGTTTATTTCCGACGCCTTTCGAGACATTTGAACAACTTTAACTCGCCTGCCTCATGATCGCAACAGCTTGTTCGTTGAGGCATCGTTTTGCAAAGTCCATGAGGTGGCAAGCAGTCGGACAACTACCACAAATGGAATAACTACACAAGTAGTTAGTTGACTCTACTTAGTGCAAAGATTTCATTAGGCCGTTAGTTCCAACTACCGACCCCTACAATCAGAAATCAGGGTTTTCTACCTGCACTTCAATTTTGCGTCTTAAGAGCTAATGAATAGAAAGTTGAAAGCAAAGATCCTTGGAACCTATGGCTGTCACATTAACAGGAGGAAAAAATAGAATGGCAATTTCATGTAGAATGGATGGTCGTTGACGGATATGAACATTCTTCTTGCACAGCCTATATGGCTGGGGACCCATTGAAAAGAAAAGGACTCTTGTCCATGCTAAAATCAACTTCCATTCACGAAAACAGAACGTACCAGCAAATAGAAAGTACTTAATCCCGTAGTAAAGAAGCCTGGGCAGGATGGACGAACCGTTGAGCATGTAGAAGATAGGAAGAATCCATATTGCCTGTTCAAGAAGTCGGCGTTTCAGAAAGGGAGATCGGACCTGCCTCGCATGTTTCTCCAACTGCAACTGTAGGAAGTGCGCGTGTCTTGTGCGGGAATAACACAATCTTGAAATACAGATTATGCCCGCTAGAATTGGGATTATGCAGGGCAGAATATCACCGACCAGATGATCCGCCAGTGGCCAGAGATAGGAAACAAAAATGGGATTCAGTGGCCAGGTCGACAAGAAATCGCACTGATAGAGAACATTCACGTCTCCAGAGGTGATATGATTCTCCACGCCAGAGAGGTCAAACGTCCAAAAGAACTGACTGTCCATGGTGGCCATCAGAGCGACGGCCAAAATCAGAATATTATAGGCACAATTGCGGCTAAAGGAGGCATAACGGTATCTAAGGTTTTTGGCATGTCTCAGGGTATCGAGGGCCAGACAGAGGTAGAGTAGACCCTGCACATGCCGAAAGCAGCTGTTTGCCATGGACAGCGACTGACAGGCAGATCGGCCGACAAACTGGGCAATAGTCAGCACCCGGATACCTTTAAAGAGAACCAGCAGGCAGTCTGCCAACTGGAGAATCAGGCCCACGAACTCCAGCATAAGGATGTACTCCAGGAAGCTGGCGATGGGCAGTTTGGTGATGGAAAGTCTCCGCATTGCATGAAGAGTCGGCAAGTAGATTAAAATATCAAAGACGTACAGAAAAGGGAGGATGAGAGCCCAGAGGCCTGGTGCTTGAAGCTTAATTAGGTCATTCACCAGCAGAAGAGTTTTGCTAGTATTTTGATTCCAGCCTCGAGTGCCGACTCCTTCAAACAAGGGAAATAAACCGTGGGAATCCTCAAGTGTTTGGCCAACCATGGCGGGCTGTCTCAGATCGCGAAAGTTCCATGACGCAGAACCAGACTCGCCTTTCAGTCCAAATCCATCAACTGGAAGAACAGAATTAGTCTGTATCGGCGTGCCAGATAAAAAAATTTATGTCACTATCGTAAAAAACTTGTTTTGTGCGAAATCCTAGACACACTTTTCGTATCCACTAAGAGATGTTTAGTGCTAAGAAATTTCAGCGAATTTTGATTTTTTCGCCAGCATTTCACTAATCCCGCTAGGCTCTTCAATCCCGCTCTTTGGAATATGAGCTTTTATAAATGCTACAGCACGCACTGACAAAGGATCGTTCGCCTTTCATTTTGGCGGAGCTTGTAGGAAGCAGTCTACTTAGGCACTAGCTGTTGAACGCTACCCCTGACTGATGACTGGTAAGAATATTTATACACGCACACATCCGCAATTTACTTCTGACAAACCAACGAGTTAATGTCCTCCTTCTTAAAGTGTTAAAGATTTTCTTGTTTTTTCTCCTTCAATTTCAATTAGTTTAGCCATGGGTTTCCCTGTGTCAGTAGCTAATTTTCTCAACTTGGGGTATTATTCCCAATGCAGGTCTTGTTCTTAGCAACCTGATGTGCGTGGCCAATGAGTGTTGTACTCTGCCCTGGCTACAAAAAACAAAATCTTCAAATTTGGGGAACGTCTTAAGTTTTAGTTGTGTTGCGACAAATGGTTATCATTTGGCCACTTCTGAAAGGTGGAACAATTCCCTTCCTCGTATAGAACCTAACGCATATTTCTGACTTCTGTATGTCTTCCTGCGAGGTCTCACTACATATGATATGGATTCCGACGCATCCCCATCGACTTGAAACGCCTCAAGCCTTCTGCCTCTGGCAGCTAAACCGCGTCTGGAAGCATGTGATGACGGCTTCCGAATGGCCGGAATATACGCATATGTTGCTTCGAGGGCGGCCAATCACAGGCGCCACAAACACCACGGTCACCCAATCAACCCACGAAACTGGCGACTGAATGTCACGTGACGCTTATACATTCGCGCCCATATCATCATGGTCGACGTACGCGCGCGCGAGCCCGGAGCCGACCGCGCGTCGGAGTTCTGACCGCCACCGAGCTTCTGAACAGCATACACGTCTTTCAGTGATGTCTTTTTATTCCCCTCCAAAATGCGATTGGGCCATGATTAAAGTGGTTAACTACTTAGCTACAAAAGGGATGCTGTTAGTATTTTTACTGAACCGACTTTACTTCGCTCCTTAGTGGGATAGATGCTCTGGAGAATTCTAATAAAGCTCCCCGTTGCTATAAAGATCCCACATTTAATGAATAATGATTACACAATTTCACCGGTAATTAATGAATTTCATTTAGTGCTCCCTTTAAGGTACCTGTCATCATTTTTAGCATTCAGGTAACAGCAAACTGTACGTCCACCGTTCCCTTTAGGGATGCCCTTTATTTGACACACAATATGTTGTACTTTGTTGGATTTTGAACAAGTCAGTCAAATCGAGCGGACTCAAGCACACTTACCACCGCACCTTCCTATCATTTCGCAGACGTAGAGTTGAGTATATTTGCACAGATATTATCAAGTAATCGAAGATCTTAAAGACCCAAATGATCATAGATATCGCCCTTAAGTGCGGATTCTTTAAATAATCACTGTGGATGGACTCTTTAAAGTTTGTAGCAGAACGATCTACATGAAGACTGACCGGTTCGGTAAGGAGTTCAGTTGTGACCGACAAAAGTAGGTTTGTGGTGACAGAATACAGTGAACCGCGTGCGCTTCGTACTCACTTAACAGATCGAAATGGATCGAAATAGAATCTAAGGGGCCCATTTTCCTAAGTGCCACTGAAGTGAAGGAAGATCATTCAGTAGAGTACGGGAATGGGTGCCTCCGTATAACAAGTAGCCTTGCGCCAAATTCTAGAAGGGGGGGGGGTAGTGGGGGTTAGAGTTGGCGTCAGTGCTAAGGTTAGGGTTAGGATTAATGTTAGGACATGGGAATAGGTACCCCTGGAACTAGGCGCGAGACCGCCGGTAGTAGGAGGCGGGTATTTCTACCCAAAACCGGTCGTAAAAAACTTAACTCCGACTGTGAGCGATTTACCAAGGTCAATTTATAAGACGAGGAAATTCGCTGGTTCCAATACGTGTAGGTTTAATCGCAACGGCGTTATCCCGGCGGGTTATGCTCCCTAAGTATGTGGACAACTGTACGATTGTCCTAGGATGAAAATCGAAAAAGTAGTTTAAAATGGCGACCACATTTGCATTTCGCTTCCCCATGAGTAGTTCCTGGTCTACGAATTTTCTCAGGTTTGCAAGCTAATATTCTCATGTACTTAATGGATTTGTTAGCTCCTTAAAATCAAATTTACAGAGCGTATCGTGCCTCTTGTGAGAACACATGTTTGGTTTCTTCCAAGGGAAAGATTGAATATCTTCGAATGACTTATATACCTCAAAGAATGAGTGGGTGGTAGCGCACTCCCTTAGAACTCTAGCCGCCATTGCCAACGGACGCCGACTGTCGCCTGCCGTCCCTACAATTGACAGACCCTGCGGTGGGTGTCTGTCGAACTTGACGCCGATGAATAACTTCCTCTTATAAGTGCGCTAAAGCCTTCCCCTTACTGCGTGGGTTCGAATCCCACCGAGGCACCGAGTTTTTCACAGTTGGGTCAATATGAATATGAATCAACCTTCAGCTAGCTACGTAGGCACACTTTTTCGGGCAGTTTTCATCTCATTTATTTTCACTGGGATTCTGCTCTCTCTGCTGTGGTAAAACTCGTTGCTTGATTGCATTTCCTTGTTTTTGGGTTTAGGAA
The DNA here is from genome assembly GCA_902702965.1 of Spirometra erinaceieuropaei. Lineage (NCBI taxonomy): Eukaryota > Metazoa > Platyhelminthes > Cestoda > Diphyllobothriidea > Diphyllobothriidae > Spirometra > Spirometra erinaceieuropaei. The sequence continues at coordinate 166,816 of CACRXP010000798.1, forward strand.
TAAACTTAAGTCCTTTATCGGATACTAAAAATGCCTTAAAAATACACCACTCCTGTCAACTCGCACCACGATGCCGTGGCAAAAGTTGCCTTGCAGGGGCCAACGTTTTGAAAACTTTCGTACAATAATCTGAGTGTGCTGGAGATTACGGTATCTGGTTTGGTTCCCACCAGACATTTTACACTGATGTCGGACTAGTTGATTTTACAGGAAATGTAGTCTCGAGCATTACGATGCCTCTCTAAAAGCAGTATAATTATACGTAAACCAAGGATTTGTAATACGGGCGACTAAGATTGAAAGCTTCCTAAAACTATTTAGCAATGACAGTTAAAGTTCTCTGAGTGCATTCCTCTGAGGAAAATGAAAAAACAATTTTCATGCAGGACACAACCGAATGTGGAGACCATCACAAGTAACGTTTCTCATGGTCTTTACACTCAAACTACACAGGTTAGAATGATTTAATTTAGTTTTATTAATTGGGATGCATCAAGTTTTGAACTCTGTTGTCCTTTGCCTCACAGGGTCGTTAAGTGCTAAAGTTAACCATTTCGGAAACTTTCAAACGGATCAGTGTTTGAAAGCAGAAAATAGAGCGGCCGTGACAAAAGAGAGTTGTATGCTAACTACACTTTATTAATGTGGAGCTACATTCGCCACATCAGAGGACGCAAATCCCAAAGCCTACAACAGTATTTGTTTAGGGAAGCTGCTATGTTATGACAGTAATCGGTGAAGGCCTTTCGTCAGCAAGACAGTTTCTGTCGAACGCAACAGAACAGAAGGTAACTATTACCTAGTTCAGTGTTAACAAATTTTCAATTAAAAAATAAAATAAGGAACCCAACAGGAAACACTACCTACTTACTTTCGAAGCGTTATTAATGGAGAATTTTTAGGGTACCTTTGTCTTTAAATTGCAGAGAGATTTTTGCGAAAGTTTGCCATGACGCAATCAGCTTTTACTATTCTTTGGCGACGTATCATGCCGTTTAGATTTCAATTAAGTAAACCAGAGCTATCTCTTTCTGCCTATATTTCGGAAGAACTTAAAAAAGCATGCGAAAATCGTTTTACCTATTCAGAGTTTTCCTAGCAGACTAGAAGAATTCCCAAAAGTGCTCAGCATTTCCTTGCACTAGATTCAAACTGAAAAGCTTTCCAATCAAAGGAAATGCCGTTGTGATAGGGCCTTGGAATTAAAGTTATTCTGTAAGTCAAGAATTGCTGTAGAAACTAAAATACCGGACGAAATATGCTTGACATATTATGCAAATTAAAATTACAAACCTTTTAGGTCAATGGACACTGTCGGATCAAACCAGTATACACAAGAATAGTCATTTAGTCGGTTGGCGCAGTAGGATAGGTAGTCCTGCTCGAAGTGTCCAGTAAGGAGAAACTCAAAAACGCTGACATTTAGGTTTACGGGTATGAATGCGGCCTCTGTGTCATAGGGTTGGCTAGCGGAGCTCGCCTTTCCCCGTACACCCCCACGACCCATCTAGCACAAATCAACGAAGATTCGGCTGGCCTCTCTCCTGTTAGTAAGATCTAAACCCTCGGATGCAGTCCATGCATGCTGACCCATGTTCGACGTCATGCTGACATCGCTGACCAATCACACAAAACTGTCCATGATTAACCAACCAGCTTAGACCGTATCATTTTCAGCGCTCATTGGCTAGACTGATGGCCGGTTGTCATCTGCGTTTTCCCTTGCGAAGGTTAGTGAAATACACGGATCACTGCGGCCAGGGTCGATATTGTTTGGAGGCACTGACCCGTAAAGTTTACTATCGAACTTGGAGCTGATCGATGGGATTATAAACGGGATGTTCGTTGGAAGATGGCGGGAATGACCTAGAAGTGAAAATTAACAATTCAAGTGTCTAGTAACCATCGGAGGGATGACGTGCCAGGGATTAATTAGCTTGAAAGTGGCGAATACCTTGTTGTTCCGGTCAATATATAATAGATTGTATGTACCGAACTATTTACGCGCTTGTATCCACTTTGTAGTTTGCACAAATAAAGGACTCACCGGCAAATCTGACTCTAGTTTGCCACTGAAATTTTCGAATGGGAATTGAAAAAAGAATTTTGATCGAATGACAAGCAGCTTACAATGGAAGAAGTGATTTTCATTTAGATTGGAAAGCCCGTTTTGTCCTCCCTTGATACTATGTAATCAGTAATAAATCACGGCAAAAATATGGCAAATCAAGTGTGCAGTTAGAGGCATTTTCAGTGGAACAGTTGTCTTCAAATAAATCAAGCAAATATAATAAAGTAAATATACGATTTACGGTGGTTAGTTGCAAGAAGTAATGAAATACACTTTAATATCGTCAACTGAAAAGCGTCCGCTTAAGAGTCCTTAAGGCGAAGACACCATGCTTTTTGATATTGGCATAAAAGACATGAATGTAATTTCCCTTGAAAACTGAATTTTTGTCATGGTTGAGAGAAATGCTATTGAGTTGTGACTTATTCCAGAAGACCCATATAATTATTTTCGGCTCTGATGTAAAAAAAACACGAGAAGGAGAGGCATAGAGAGGAGAAGAAGGAGGTCAATGTTAGGAATGCCCATTACAATGGATCGGCATTAAATAATGCCAACTGGAATATTGCGTGGATTTCCAGTTACCTTATGAGGTTGACTCTTAAATGAGTCTGACATTCCAGCAGGCAAAAGCAAAGGCGTCTCTGGAAAACGGCTTGGCGAGCAAGCTTTTGATAACTTCAGCTCTGTACAACTTTTAGTAATCTATCATTTTTGATGTACATTTAAAGTCGCGGATCAAACAGATATTTAATTGTGTAGTTCAGACAGTTTTTAGAGTGACGGGATCTGATATATAATGGCACGGCTGACGAGTAATAATAAGCGGTTACCTGGCGCCGCAATATTTGAGGATCTTTGACAACCTAATTTGGACCACGAGACCCACGGAATGCCCACGCTTTAAGTGGTGTGGCCTGGAGAAATAGTACAGGTACTTAGCCATTATCCATGAAAAAAACGCTGTATGGGAATTTAACACATAGTTTCAGTTTTGCTGCCAACTTCAGTATACCTGTGAAAATGGGACCAGGAATTCAAAGCAAGAGGTTTTTGGAAATAAACCCTCAATCTGTACCCACCTTTATAGGGGTGCCCTCAGCACCAGTTGACTGTTTCTATCGGCTACCGGAGTGATCTCTAAAAAATGGAGGCCTGCTCATGAAAAGGCACATGGAAAAGCCCTGGAAGTCCCAAAAACCCAAGAACACTATAATAACTAGGCCGGACAAATAGTTCTGAAATTTGGAATGAATGCTTTGTTAAGACTAAATTTTCTACTGTCAGAATGAGCGAATTTGCGAAAGAAGGCGGAGAGAAAGGTAACACCAATGATAAGCAAATTCAATTAGAGCGCGGTCTAAAAAAGTAAACTCCTTCGGCGTCCAAATCAAATGCGACTTCGAACCTTTCAGAACACACTTAGGACCTTTATCCCTCGCGTATAACTTGCCGAAAATTCATAAACAAACCAGTTCATGGACCTCTAGTTTAGATATGTGAACGTCACCGAACCATGCAGTCAAAAGCTTAGCGAACACAGGTCCAGCAACGCACAAGTATGAAAAACCATCATAATTAAGACTGATTTCTCAAAATTTAAGACAAATATAGTGCAATAGGTAAACATGTAATTTTGTGTGATTGCGCCACCGTTTATCAACATGCCTTATCAGGAACTGTCATCCCCATCTCCGCATACACTGAGACCTTCACACCAGAAAATAATTACTGGCACAGCGTGACTATGCGTTTATTGTTTGGTGGAAAACTAAAAAGACGAATAACCGGTGTGCTCATAAGTCGGCATTCAAGTTCACTCCTGACTAATGCGGACATGAGAAAACCGGAATAAACCCATATATGCGGACGTAGCAAGTGACTACCACGTTTTAGCTGTCACTAAGGCGATGTATTTGGGGCCGCGTCAGCCGAAAGCACCCTCAGTAGGACGCTTTATCCATTAAATTAGGAATATCTACCAACCGGGTTTACCCTGGGGACGGAAAGAGTCAAAGCGACTAGACTTCTCGGCGCTCATTTAAGTAGACGGCCCTATAGACAATCAATGAGAAGGAAGCCTGATAATTACAGCTAATAAATTTTAGTACTTATTTTCATCTTCGCCAGGAAAAAAATGGCGTGCTGTTTGGTCAGTCGGGTCGCTATAGCTTGCTGATAGAAGAGAACAGGCGAATTCCAGGAAGCAGTTCAGAAGAAGAAGAAGATAATGCGATCACCGGAACAAGAAGTTTATTGGCCAGACGTTTTGGATTCTCACTCGAATCCTCATATGTGACCGTCTGTGATGATGGGTTCGAATGAGAATCCAAAACGTCAAGACAATAAACTTCTTGTTCCAGAGATCGCATCCTCTTCTTCTTCTTCTTCTTCTTCTTCTTCTTCTTCCTCGTCTTCTTCTTCGTTTTATTCTTCGGTTTCTCCTCACTATAGCATGTTCATTAGATGGCTTCAAAGCGGAAGCAGGAAGAAGTCAACACCTGCAAATGCAATACGATGTCCTTACAGCAACGGGTAGTTTGTAGGCGCTTGACTCAACGGTAGAACTGTTGACCTATCAGCAAGGAGGTCTGGACTCGAACTTCAGGTGTTCGCAGCCTGTGGCCGACGCATGGTTGGCTGGCGGCACATAAGCCAGAAATGATGATTTCCGTGTCGACTGTCGTCAAAGTATTTCTGTTAAACCTCTTCACAAAGAGAAAGCAAGGACCGGAGGAAATAATGTGGCGAGGAAGAATCCCGTTGATAAACGAAACGAATCCAATGAACTGACAAAAGTTTGATCCACTCTGTTTTTCCCCTCTCGCAAAGTTTTATTACTATTTTGCAGATTATATCTTGCAAAATACTAATAACGGAGGCGACCTTAATATCCGTTTTCTCCGTCACCTTACGATTTTTCAGGAGAATACGAGACAGAATGCGCAACCCCGGTCTCCTTGAGCAAACATGAATGTGAACGTGCAGCTGTCCAACTCGAATTTCTGCAGGTAGGTCGACGTAAGTTAAATGTTGGCTTTTAGCTGACAGACGTGGTATGCTGCCTCGCGTTTTGTCTCGCCTTTCGATAATCACTAAATACACTATTAAAGACCCGTCCAACTCGTTTCGCAGTTTTTACATTGATACAAACTTATTGTGTAAACGAACACAGTGACCTATCCCGTGGAATGTCAACCAAAATTCTGAAATGCGTTTCCGACTAGACAGGGTTGCTTATATGGGGTTGTAATATTAATTAGATCGCGTCATAATCCCATGGTATTTCGGACTTGCCGAGATGTTGGCTTTGGGATGTAACCCCTTTCGCCCCCCTGTAAAATCCGAACTCGGTAAAACAACTACTTAAGTAGTATGCATTGCTCAAGTCGATTTAAATGCATTTTATAGAAGACAAGCAAAGAATATGCTTCCTTTCATTTATCTCGTAGCAA
>CACRXP010000798.1:176381-192835 GCA_902702965.1 Spirometra erinaceieuropaei
TCCCTGTATTCCATGGAACTTTATGATTTTCCTGCTCAAGTCAATCCTAAACCCCGCAATACTTCTGTCAATAATTTCCTGTGTTCCCATGAAAAGATAGCCACATCACAAAAACTAAATGGAGATGTTTTCTCACATGTGGTAGCGCTAATTATGACATATTTAAACATTTACAGCCTTAGGCGCATGGTCCACGTCCTCAGCAATTGTCTTAGCGTCATCATCGGACTCTTAGTAACCTCAATCAGCACTACTTACTACGTGAGTACGTGCCTATCAGTCAAAATTGACAGAACTAGCAAAGACCGTGCGCTTAAAAACAAATATGGGGGAGCGGCTCGATTTAACTCTGTTCTTTAATATGCTTATGAGAAGCATTTGCCGACTGATACTTTGGTAAGCTTCTCCGAAACTTGGCCAATGGCGATCAGCCGCTCCGATACAGTCTCCTTCTGTGTACGTTTACTGCTAAGAACTGTCGACATCTACAGTTGGGCGAGGTTTGGTTCTGCAGCCTTACCTGAGTGATACCATATGGTTAGCATACTGAAACAATGTTAGTTAACTTAGCCACTCGCTAGATGAGGAAGGGAAGGAGATCGCAAGCAGAGCTTGAAGCACACGCAAGGAGACGAGTGAAGGTGCCGTGTACACACTCCCTCGAAACAGCCACTAGCTGGATTGAGAAGATACGGAGGGTGTAATCACAACTGGAAGGCCACGGAGGGAACCACGTGGTAATTCTCAGTGCTTGGTCACTGTCGTGGAGCCGGTGGAGTTCCAAAACGTCCGATCAATTCCATTAGCAAATCAACCTGGCCACTCGCTGGATTAGGATAGTAAAGAGGGCACAAGCAGTTTGTTAACGGATACCTGAAGTAACCGAGGCTGACGTATAAGCACTCATCTCCCCGTGACAGTCACTTGTTGGATTACAATTGTAGGGAAGATGAAAATACGTAATATTTGCAAAGTCGGCGTTCTCGCATCTACTAAAATGTTTTTAGAAAGCCAACGACGTAGTATTACTCAGGTGCGGCTGCAGACCAAACCTCGCCGACCTTTGAGACTTCTATAGACTTTTCCAACAAGGTGCATCGTTTCAGCACAGATCTTAGTTTGTTGCAGTTCGTCTGACACTTTGTAACCGTCCTAGTCGCTACCAGCTGCACTTTTCAGTGGATCCAACGTAAAGATCACAAGACCAAGTTAATTAAGTTATCAACCCTGGAAATAAAGCGTGCCGAGATGGCAGTACGAGAATCCTTCCAACAAAAACTGAAAACTGTTGTGGAATGTCTGGCCGTTTCGCAGCCCCCAGAACAGATGCCCACCAGCAACACTTACGTGAAAGGCATTGCGGACCGCCTGCTCATGACAAAACTGGGGTCTGAGAGCAATGCTTACGAGGCAATCCATACGGCTAGCACGGGCGATTTCAAACCTATAAAAAGGTGCGCAAAAATTAAACAAGATAGAGTGGAAGAAGGTCAGACAGTTTAAGGTCATCTACACTCCATTCCGAAAATCGACTTCGGAAACCAGACGAACAAGAGGTCAAGCTGATAGGGCCTTTGCCTATCGACGCAGTGAAGTCTTAGTATGTGAGCGGAAAACTGAAGACTGTGACGTATACCTGCAGCGACTATTGCCTTGGGGCAATCATGAGGGCTTTACGGTGACCGGTTTGAAGAAAATAATAGGCCTCGTTGGTCAGTGGTTCCATAGCAGCACGAAATGATTCTTGTTGTCCGCAAGAAAGAAGTAGAGGAAAGAAGTGATGAAAGACAAAGGCCTTACCAATGCGCTTGCGCTTCTGAAATCTTCGGAAACTGTACTTTGTTTGACTTAGGTGTGGAAAGTGGCCACATTTCTGCTAGTTTTTATGCTTCAGGAACTCCGTATCTTACTGGCCTAACGAAATGGTCATCGCGGATGCAAACTCATTCTGTTACATTTTAGACCTTCGGCCAAACGTGCATAGTTGAGGCTTCGGCATACAGAGCCTCTTATTTCCTCGTTTAGCCTAGATTTCATCAGTATTAGGCTCTCTGCTGCTTATAAACCCTGAAAGTGAATTGAGGATTTCGGCAAACGGCGCCACTAGGGTTCGCCTTTTGTTGTTCTCGATTACGGAAAAAGGAAGACACTTACAGTGAGTGACGGATCTCATGAAATGTTAGCTGAAATTCTGAAATGCGTTTTCGATTAAGAAGGATTACTTGGTCGCGGTTGTAATACTGATTATCGTGCGGCATACTCTTATAACATTTCGGACTCGGCAGGATGTCAGCTTTTAAATGCACTTCTTCTCAATCCCCTGTAGAAGGCGTGCTTGGTAAAAAATGACTACATAAGTAGCATGCCTTTTTTCCATTGGTTTTCGATGGTCTTGGAAATTCAATTATATTTTATAGAAACCATAAACAAAAATAGGCTTTCTCGTAGTCAATCAATAGAGAATCATGTCTTCTTTATATTTTATACTTAAGGCAGGAGTATAATTAGGTTTTTAAAAAGTTTCTAATTGTGAGACTTTTTAAGACCGCGAAATGTCCATTCACATGTCATCGTACCTGGCCGTTTACCACTGCTCCTCATGAAATGTACAACATGGTCCGCATCCATTGCAAAATTTTACGGACTCTGTATGATATCTCTTTAATGACATAAAAATATGTGATTTTCTTTACGCGGAACGCATGCACCTTGTAGAGTGAAATCACTAAGCGCTAATGCAACGAATGATCAGGATCCAAATTATTCGGCAATAAGAAAACTTTTTTAAAACCTAATTATACTCCTTCCTTAAGTATAAAATATAAAGAAGACGTGATTCTCTATTGATTGACTAAGAGAAAGCCTATTTTTGTTTATGGTTTCTATAAAATATATTTGAATTTCCAAGACCATCGAAAACCGATGGAGAAAATGCATGCTACTTATGTAGTCATTTTTTACCAAGCACGCCTTCTACAGGAGATTGAGAAGAAGTGCATTTAAAAGCCGACATCCTGCCGAGTCCGAAATGTTATAAGAGTATGCCGCACGATAATCAGTATTACAACCGCGACCAAGTAATCCTTCTTAATCGAAAACGCATTTCAGAATTTCAGCCAACATTTCATGAGATCGGTCACTCACTGTACGTAGGAATAAGAAATAGGTCATTACATGGTATTGAAGAATAGAGTTCAATTTTCGACCGTTGCATTATCTTTTTCGTGAGCCTTCAATCTTTAAAGTTCGTCCTGGCAAATGGCAGGGCTGTGAGCTGCAATACCAGAAAATGTCAGAAGTCTAGGTTGCCTGAAATTCAGACTGACCTTGGGTCTTATATTTGAGTAGCAGGTAAACAGTGTTAAACCGCGGTTGAATTCTTGATCACTTTGTAGGTGACCCTTGCTTGTTTGCTTATGCAACATACAGGATAAAGTGGACTCGGTCGCTAGACTTTGATCTCCATTATTCTGCCGGTTTTGGTACCTATCATTGGAGGCAGAAAATGTGAGGCATGATTGGATATTTAGATTGCGGTAGTTATGGGTTACGATTTCTATGCAATCTTATATCCGAAATGTCGGGCCATTCTAGTCATCTAATCTGTTTCTCAACGAGGCCAGCTTGTTCCTTTGTATACGAAGTATAGCATGTTTGAGTATTAGAATAACTATTCTCCAAAATAGAGTCCACCGCAGTGAACAAGCATTCTATCGTCGGATTTAATCACTTGTTTCATCTATTGGAAATCGAAATTTATATGTATTTACATACGCCGGGATAGCATTATACATTAAAATTGCACGATTGGTGAAGGAATTTTGGCGAACAGTAGTTTATACGGCGTGGAAAAAGACATCTCCGATTGGCTAGATGCGGACGACTACAGCGAAAGAAGTGGGTCTTCGTAACTCAATCTCACAGATGCATGCCAGACAAACTGTTTGAAAGGAAATCTAATGTTTTCCTCCGGGAACAATGGTTTCATTTAAGTCACAAGGTCGAACTGCTAGCAGGAAACACAAGTATCTGCGTCAACCGTTTAACCTTTTTTGTAGTTTCTAAATCGACTCATTGTCTTCTCCGGCGCAATGAAGCAAGACAAATATTCCTAGTAAAACGCGTTCCTTAGGAGATGTGTATAGTAATTCTTGATCTAACAACATTTGTTTTATCTGCCTTTCACATGTACGGAGGGCTTCTCATCGCATAAAAAAGCCTAAAATTTTGCCCAATGTTCTGGTTTTTATTTACCCTTAAAAGTTGAAAGTCCATAGGAACATTGTCACACTCCAGAAAAGCTTGTGGCTGGGATTCTTCCTCGACTTTCGAGTGGCTTGGGCTGGTTGGGTGCAAAATAATATGTATGCTTCCAATATTGCAAGGCTAATCATCAGTTATATATATTTAGAAAAGCCACCGTAACGCCCTTATGTATGGGTTATCTTCAATAGTCCTTTATCACCGAAGAACTTTGTGAGTCAAAATCAGCTGTTGTAGACTTTGTGATAATGTTGATTAAACGTCTCTCTTGCATTGTATGCGCTAAAATCCGAGACAGTGGAAGAAAAGAGTTCCTTTGGCCACATTTCAGAAATGATTTTTGGAAGGCACAATCTTAAAGCAATTCCGATTCGGTTCTCTGCTAACATTTCGCAGAAAATTTTCTCAGACAACTCTCTGAACTAATTTCGGGAAAAATCAATCATTTGGATGCTGATAATTTTTCCTCTAATTTCCGATAAGCGTATGGGTTCATTAATACTTCAGCACTTTTCTAGGTAATACCTCCTTCTTTAGGGCTGTCAGCTGAAGGAGGAGTTTCCATGATAAATATCTTTACCTAAGCTCACTTAGTTTGACACGAATGTCTCTACCTATTCCGTTGTTTTCCAGGAATATAAAAATGATGTAATGTATTGGCTTTGAAGCAAATCAAGATATTATTGATCGCCGCTATACAGAGGCCTATTAGTCCTCACTGAATACTATTGCTTGTGTGCGAAATGAACTATTAATTCTCATAATGATAGCATACGCGCAAATGCGTGTGACGGCATAAAACGGTGTGATACTTAGAAACCAATTAGAACTGAAGGTATTTTTAACCTTAAGATTTTGAGACGCTGTTTTCCATGAAATATGCATAGGATACGGATTTCTTGCATTCTGTAAAATATGGTTGAAAGTACATGAGCACTGAATACAAACAAAATAAATTTACAGAGACCGAACAGTTATTTTAACCGTTCGGAATTGCAAAATTAGCCAAAAAATATTTACTCAGAAGCTGAAATGGTGTCATAAAGGAGTCAACTTCAGGTTATGTTTATCGTTCATAACGTTTGTAACTTCATCTACGAAAGCTTGTCGCTCTGAATATAGATCGAAAAATGGAGGTCAATGATTTATTGGTTTCTACACATGCTGGGCATTATGCAGGTTTCTTTATTTTGGGACGGAGGTTTAAAATGCAAGACTGGCTTTTTCAAAGAAACGATGCTTTGTACAATAAGCATTATCTTTTACTTCCACTTGGACCGAACATCTTTCAGTACTTTGACGGAATTCAAGCGGCAAATCTGCTTCCGTAAAACGCGAGTCCACTAAATGCACATTCACGCTCAAATTCACTTAACGGTGAATTCTGGTAGCAGCTTTCTGAAATTTACGAAATTAGGCTAGTTTACAGCGTCCTAGCGGTAAATCGGATATGAACACAAGGCTTTGAAATGAATGCTTGGCCCTGATAGGCAGCTGGACATAACATTCTCAAATGACATGAGTTGGTAGTGTTTTGCAAGCTCAGATGTCGTATGCCTCAACCAAGCATTGCTTCAGGGTGATGAAACGTTCCGGAGAAAGCACATTTCGGTCAAATAAAATGGGTTATTTGTAAAACCTGCTGATTCCTATTTGCGAGACTAACTGTTTTCGAATAAACAGACTTGCTGTCTATACAACTACAAGAAACCTCTCACATAACGTCTTGGAGACGCCCTGATGGGCCGTATCACTCCAAATTGTATCACCCAGTTGACAATTTATTGAAACGTGCATCTGAACTGTTGACTGACAGCCGTGTGGGGTATGGTGAAATTATGTTTGGCATGCATTTTGTTACACTGAACGAATTATCGTCACCAGAGGGTCCTTGATTTCTTGCTTGCCTATCACTCCGCCACCATATAACTTTTTTAAAAACAGAAGTATGATTCTTCTGAGAACGTGTAGGGCTCTGCCAGAAAAATATGATCTAAGTTCGTCCTGAAATGTCTGAGAAGTGGGCTTACTCTTGTTGTGTCCCATCTGATTGTTGTTCCGGAATGGAATTACACACTAAGACAGACTGCGATGAAATGCTTCCAAACGCATCTTAATTAGCCATAAAGAATTTAAAGATTTAGCACACCTGTGGAACGATTTTAAATAAAATGGAGATTTAATGACTCGAGCTTTCCCATGGACGGGCTATAGAAAACAAGTCATTTGTACATCGAAAACTTATGTTGCTTGGCGGCACCGAACTGAAAGTCGGGAAACGTGCTATTCGAATCTGTACTGGAACACAACATTTGGCCGGGCAAGTGCTCTGAGTCTGATGTTCGAACGGCACAAGCGTTCTTACTGCCTAGAACGCATATTTATTTGGTTTATCTGCGTTAGTACAGCTCATAATGACATTTACCCCGCCCCGGCTAATTCTTTCATTTATCCAACCCCTTGCGCGTGCAGATTATATAGGGCAGAATGGCAACACAACTAGATTCGTTTGTGCCAAACGATTTTACGATTTTCTCTGCACCGTACATCTTAAAATCAATAATGCTCCATGAAATAAAATGTAATGACTACCCCTTAATCTTGACTTTCGGGGCCCTCATTTGCGTGGAATCCGAAACCTTCTTGGCTGAAGCCGTGTGTGTGTAAAGACGGAACAATACTCTTAACGAAGAAATTGCATATTCTGGAGCGCTGGAACAAGCAATTCACAAGTGTTTCCAACCGCCCATCCACAATTTTTGACGCCAAAATCGACCGGCTTTCCCAAGTGGAAACGAACAAAGATCTAGATCTCCCGCCTACACTCCCAAAAGCAACCCGAGTCGTGCACCTACTCATCGCTTTTCATGGGTAATATTTCACAAGTGTGCTTCAGGCTTTTATGATCAGGACGAACGTTGCATTGGCACGGTTGTCCCAGGCTCATAAAATCTTTCTCGTCGTTTCTTAGTCATATACCGCCAGTTCTCACATAATGTGTAGCAAAACTCGGTAAAAAATTTTATTTCATCCTGTTGTGATATTCGGCGTTCTTTGGTTTCCTAGAACTGTGGTCTGCATATTGGCTACACCACCGCGACCGTCTTTGATCTATTGACTAGTCCGGTTGGTAATATCCAGTGTGTGTTTCCACACATTATGATAGCCTCACCTATTCTAATTTCGCCTCATTTAGAAATGTTTTACGGAAAAGATCACACGCAGTCTCGTAGGTGACCAAGAAAAATTAGTGTCATCTGCCCACGGCATTAAAGTCAGGATCCATATGCCATTTAAAAGCAACCTCAGAGGACGCAATAGTTCTTTTTAAGATTACGCTGCCTACCCTTTCATATGGCAAGGGAACTAGAAAGTTCATTCTAAACAAGTGCTGTTTAACCCTACCGTCGGCAAGCTGACCGCGTTCCATGAACGCGAAGTACGCTATCGACAAAACGTACAAAACCACAGCTTTGTACCCACCCTTGTGCCTATGCTTAGGCATACAGGGGTATGCCGACCCTAATAAGATGGAATATTTAAGGGCGATGATCATAAAGATCGTCGGTCTTCAAGTCAAAGGACCGTGCCATTGCTCAGCTTTGTCGGCATGATCCTGCTCGTGAAGAAATCGCAGATTCCTAAACAAAGACTGAACACTTCTCTATCAGGAGAGTTACTCCATTCGGGCTAAGTAATGGCACAGTTCTTCGTATTGTAGACCGTATACTGCTGTGATTACTGAGAAAACTTTATCACACCACGGTCGGCATAGTCCTGGAGACCCTTAGCTCTGTGTGTCAGTCTATCGTTCTGCGTCTTTCTCACCCCTCTGTCGTACCATGCGTCGGCATTGGGAGTATGGAGCTTTTTGGCATTGCCGCCGTTAATTGTACAGGTTGTGCATAGAATATATTTATCGATGATCGAAATTCGGATTTCTTTGTCAGTGTCATTGCATCGAACCTGGTGCTGACGACATGTGCGTCCAAAGGCTCCCATCCTGATGGCTAAGATTGCATCCCACAGCTTCCTCCACCGGATTCCGATGTTGGTATGCACCTTCAGAGCTTGCATCACTTCCAGGTTGGAATTCATTCATTTGCTAAAATTCAATCGGCGTTCGTTCGTATTAAGTAATGCAGTTTTGAACTTACCCTATGTCGACATACCATGCAGTGACCCGCGCGGTTGCAACTGGGGTTTCTTCTTAAAGATTTGAAGGCAGCGATCCTTCCAGCAGTCGGAACCACACGTCGTCTAGTCACGAGCAATCAACGATGGTTACGCCACCGGACGAGAAAGTATTCCAGCAGATGCCAGTGACGCGAGTGAGGGTGCATCCATGTCGTCTTCTCTCGTATCGGAAGACGGCAGGTATTGGTCAGGAGGAGACTGTGTGCCGAGCGGCGTACAGGAGTATAAGGCCATTGCTAATGTATTTGCCGATCTCGTGGCGAGCGAACACTGCAGACGGGGGGCATTGAGGTCACCAAGTACAATCAGTTTGTCAGCCTTCGAAAAAGTCGCTAGAAAGGGGTGCAGGTCTTCGTAAAACTTTTTCTTCGCATCTCCGGAGCTGGTCAAGGAGGGGACGTAGGCGTTCAGGAGGATGGTAAATTTGATCCCGAGGAGTAGCCGCCTAATAGTCTTGGAACGCTCGGTAATGCTCTACGGCAGTCAGGGAGACTGTCCCACAACGTAGTTTCTGAGCGCGAAGGTGGCGTCAGCGTCACGTCGCTCTAACTTTGGGTGGCCGCATCAGAGTAAGGTGTAGCCGGTACCCACATCTTCCATCCGTCCCTCTTCGGAAACCCCTGACTCACTGGGAGTCGCAATACCCACTTTACAACGGGTCTGGTCGGGAGTAACCAGAATTGTCCTCCTTTCCAGACACTTTGATATTGAGTTGTCGAAAAAAGAACGAGCATTCCAGGATACCAGAGTGATTAGTGATGCTTTGACAGCTTATGTAGATGGAAACTAAGTTGGTTGCGTCGTATATTGTTTAGACTGCATATTTTACCCATATTCCACGGTAAGCTTGCTGACAATGTGTTTTACCACCAATTCTATGGTACCTTTTCTAGCCCTCGCTCCCCGAGGGGACAGGCATTGCTATCCCTTAAGGCGTCCAAGACGTCTGCCGCATTCCACTATGGGTCACAGAGTTTGCATTGTAGGAAGACAACCTGAGTTAGCCTGAGTCGAATACAGGATTGCATGTCGCTCTCCCCATGGATCTTTTTGTTCATGGATGGGTAGGGAGTTAAAGAATTAGTTCGGGGGCTATCGAGTGTGGAGACGCACACGGCAGACACCCCGTCTGGCTAGGGTGTGACCGTTTTGCTGAGCACGGCCACAAATGAAAGCTGGGTGACGGTCCGGGGGTAAAGTACTAGTATCCACCAGGCTCATAAACGCGTTCGGCGGGAACTGTAAGTATGTTACTCATGAGAACTTGTTACCATCCTTGTTGTGTCCACTCTACCGGAATCCTATGGCGTAGCCTAAATTACATCTTCGTGCTTGTTAATTTTCGACAGGGTATTTGCGGAAGGGTATTCTTGTCAGCATAATATTGTATAACGTCCATCCAATCGCTTCGACGAAGCTGTGGCGACCGTAAAATTACAAAGTGGTGTGCTTCCGTGGCACCCGTCCATCCCGTAAACCAGATATATGTGCATATGTGAGGTACCAACTTCTGCGAAATTCCAGATGGTCGGAAATAAGCATTCCTCTTCTTCCACATAACAAAAAACAAATTATCGTCAGGGGAGGCCTGCGCGATAGGAGTCCACTCCCTTAGCTGCTTTTGGTGGCTCTATCTATCGTTTACATTCTTCTGGTGACCCCTGTACTCCCATGGTTATTCGAACTTTCTAATTGCACAACGCAGGCGGAGAAGCCATAGAACAGTAATGTGAAGTCCCTGAAAAACGCCAGCATGGAGTTTGGAAAAAAAAATCAAACAGCTACAAGAATCGTATGATGAAACGACTTGACGACTGAAAATTAATTAAACTTACTGGAACACCCTCGGTGAGTACCAGTTATTGTCAGCCCCTTAAACCACAAATTACTCAGCATCACACATTCTCATCATGAGAACTGCCCAAAAGAAAATTGGCGATGGAAACATACCAGTCCAAAAGCTCGACATCGAGGTGAGTCAGGGCACTTACTAGGCCTAGTTAACACCAGGTAACGCAAAAGCGTGGCTTTATAGCTAGCTATCGGGGTTCAACATACGTAAATAAATCGAAGGAGCCGCCAGAACCAATAATTTCATCACTCACCGCTGCCCTTTTGCGTTCCACCGCAGTGCGCTACCTTCATAACCAAAAGTTAACTACTTTGCCACCCAGAAGCAAACATGTATTGGTCTCCAAATACCTGTCGTTCTTCTACTGCATTTCCTTAAATTGTTAGTCGGTCTCTGCATTGTTTAAAATTACGATTTCTCAGGACTGGCTAGGCAAATATGAAGATTTTTAAACAGTCTTTCTGTTAATCCTATTCAGCTAAATTAACCTAGACGACTCAGGTTCCAAGCTATTTTTGGAATGGGGAATGAAACCTTGCAGCAAAATGGTTACTACGCGGTTTCCAAGTCAGTAACATTAGCGATTACTTGAACCTAGGGTTAGGCAATTTACAGAACACGTCCTGGGGTCTGAGGTGGGAAAGGCTTCAAAAAAGGAGTCAGAATAAGTGTACTTATTTCATATGATGCACTCGAAATAGCTAAAAATAATCAGCCATTTCCCTAAGTTAAAGTACGAGGCATCTAAGGGAATCGTGAAATGGGTATGTCTAGTCCCTTAACACGAATCCTTTCCTTTCAAATAACTGCCGATCACGACGTGACAGATCAGCACCGATTATACTGCATTGGATGCAGTTTTAAACTATCACTTATATGTTTTTTTTTAGTTTCACATGCCAAAGAAGACCACTCTGTCCTATACATACTGATAAGTAAAGAACCCTGCAGGTTAAATGCCATGTCTTTCCACTTTTTTTCTTAATCTGGAGCAATATTCACTGGAAAGCAGCCAGGATTTTGGTTTATGGATGATGACCAGTACAGTTTCCCGAATCTACGGAGGAAGGTAAAATTCCATTCCAAATTAAGGAACTATCGAAGCATTCTTTTTTTCCAGCTCATATGACATATTTGCGTTAGGCCTCAGTAAGGATTTCCACCATGTTCTAGGGCGGTGTATGCTAAAGTGCAGCGCAAGTCTCGTAAGTCCAGTTTTCGCTATTCCATGAAATTACGGAAACGCAGGAGAACAGAGTTAAGGGCGGTGTTCTGAGGGACTGAGTTTCGTTTGATACAACACAAATAGCATGTGCGCAAAAATGCCTCGCAAAACCAAAATCAGCCAGCAGTTAAGATTGCGGGTTTGAAAACAGTTGACGATAGAACTGGAAATGGCGTTTAGCTGATCCAGATAATATTTGTCACGATTATGTTAAGTCGGAAATTTCAATTATGTGTTTTCGCCCACAAGTGCTACAGTGTGTGTTATACCTTTATGCCTCTCAAAAGGCCTAATAGTTATTTACCAAGTAACTTAATAACCATTTCTGATACCAACGTTATCTCTTATGTCATCAAGGCGCATTCGTAAAAGTTTAATACCAGAGCCGACGAAGGTTCGTTGGCATCAGGAAAACGTTACTAAATGTTGTAGTGGTGACGCATGTGAGCAGGAAATTTGAATGCTACCTTAACCTGTAAGCAGTCTTTGTGCCTTCAGTGGGAAATATTTGATTGTATACATTTATTTTTAGGTACGCGATGAGCAGAATAATGCATAAAGCACTGATATTTGAAAAAAGAATTTCAGCAGAAAGGATGATTTGAATGAGATCACAAGCTGATTAACATATAATATCTCTCCGATGTATTTTATGCACATATTTGGATGGACATTCTTCCGTCTACCTGCAGGTATCTTGTCAGCAAAAGCTACCGTTCGTCTAAATAACATTTCATCTTCTCGGTTCTAGTATCTGAATAGGTGTCGCAATATTTCGTCAAATGCTAGCAGAGGAAGCTCCTTTTGTACTTATTGTGAAGGAAACTACATCTTAACGTTTGACCTCTGAATAAAGAGTACTTTTGGTTGCGAAAAGGTTCTTAAGAGAACGAGGAACCTTGCGAATTCAAAGCATTTGCTCAATAACGTAGTATTTGCGAGTTTTTTAATACTCATTTGTTAGTATAAAACTTCGACTATATCCATTGCAGAGCTTTGTGAACAGGCCTTTTTTGCGACCACTGACATGGAACGACTTGCTATTTTGTACAACCAAATGCCTGCCTCTCTTTAATTTATGAAGAGACCGAATTAGATATTGACTTTAAAAATAGGTAGGAGCTAAGTGACAATTGTCATTAATTTACGTCGAAAATACATTTATCATTTCTTATTAAGTTAAAAGACCTTCCCTTTTATCGTTTCCCATTTGTTGTCCACAACGACTGGTATAGTCACAAAACAATCCAGAAATTTCAGCTGGAATATTTTGCTTAGTCATTTCATTTTCACAAACGTTGCGTTTTTCGAAAAACTACATTTGAACCTGGAAATTCGCGGACCGAATCTCGTACAGATAATGACGCTCTAAAAATCATCCGAGGCCGGAGCCCGCTATAAGGGGCATGCTCAAGTGGAAACGCGTTCTAATTGTTCACATGTTAAAATGACAGCTAAAACATATTATTATGCCAGCGGAATCATTTTACTTAACAGGCCCAAAATGGAATTTGCTGGAGGTTTTTCTAAGATGCCTTTCGTCACGTGCTAAATGGCAGCAGTTAGAGTTCCTTGGGATACATGACGGACTGGTTAAATATTACGAAAGTATCCTACTGAAAGTTTTCTGCATCCAAAAACATTACACCAGACGCCGAAATTTGCTTACGCATGGTCCTGAGATTAATTATCCACCGGAAGTGCACCTGCTTGAGTTTACTTGATCGTAAATGAATTTGCGCGGTTGAGAGAACTGGACAATTTCCTGCCAGTTTTGCAAAAAAATGAATGTTTCGGAGAAATTTTCAGAAGAGGTGTTTCTTTCGCGAAACGGGTTCGTCGAGCTGCATGGTTTTGACATTGAAGTACTAATAAATGTCGCTAAATATATGTTCAAGCAGATCGCTCAAATGAACAGAAACGTTTGCCTCAATAACTAAGTAACTATTTAGAGGAACCGTTACGCAGCAACCAGTAGAAGAGTACATTCGCATTCTAATTTATATGTGCGAACATAAGTGACTGTCGAAAGTACCTTGGCTCTTTCTCCTAGACCAATCAAATGGTAAAATGTATTTCTTTTGAAATATTCTCTTCGGAATGAGTCTGATCACGTGTATGTCCTCAGAAATACAATAGAAAAACAAGTATGAGTGATAAAATCTGGGAAACGTTTACCTTTCTCAAGATATTAAGAGGCCTCTTGCGAACTTTTTGTCGGCTGTCACTTTAAGACTGCCATTGAGATTATGTTTTCACGCAAATCAGATATGTTTTTATCAAAACCACCTTGAGTGCATATGTCAGAGGTTTGAAAAATGTCAACTTTGTTTGAAGTAGATGGATCGTGCAGATTAGAGTTTGGAGATTTCCTTTTCAAACCGGAAAATTATACCTTTTCGCAATTAAGAGTCTCTCAAATATGTATGTTCTGAACTCTTGACGACTGCTTTTAATATTCTCGGACTACGATCACATGAAAGTGAAGCGCGCCAGTCAACCCTTACCCATAAAACTGTGGGCCTACAGATCACTCATTCAGTCGCATGTCTACTAGCGATCAATGATAGGGAAGTTTTTAATGACGTGCTGGATAATAAATTGATTGAGGTTTTGAATCATGGGTATGCAGTCCGGAATTAGGTTTATCACTGACTGATGTCTGAACGTAAGCCAAAATTTGCCATTTCAGCGCCGGCATTTTCGTCGGTAAGACTTACTTTGTTTGAAGGTATGCGTTCTTGCTTATAAAATTAAATGTTTGGACCGAATCCAGATAATATTTCTTAGTGAGTGTCAAAGTACATGAACTGTGGATTTGATAGCTGTCTTTTAGAAGTGCGGTCAAGTTCGAAGTAGCTGAGTACTGTCAGTTGGATGCTTATTGTTACATCATACTTCAGGTTTAAGATAACGACTTATTCGCTAAGGCTCTCGCATCGTCTTGTCGTGACAATTTCATTTAATTCATATTGACCCAACTGTGAAAAACTTGGCGCCTCGGTGGCATTCGAACTCACAACAGTTAGGGGAAGGCTCTCCTAAGTAATTCATCTAGAATCCACCAGACGACAATCAGGCTCACGTAATTCATAGATGCATTGGCAAAGCGTTGGCTGAACTAAAGCCTTCCCCCTACTGTCGTGGGTTCGAATCATACCGATGCCCTGATTTTTACATAGTCGGGTCCGTATGAATTTTTCAAAATCTGTTAAAATATCTATGAATTACGTGAGTGTGGTTGTCGTCTGGTTGATTCTGGGTAAATTACTTAGGAAATCCTGCTTGGGCAATCAACATACTGTAGCAGATTTGGTGGGTTCCAGACGTTGCAGTCGGCTGGGCGGGTAACTTGACTTAAATGTGATTAAACTCGCGTCGTCCGGCAGGGCCTCGTAGCCCAGCTGGTTAGAGTGTTGGCTGTACTGAAGTCTTCCCCTTACTGCCGTGGGTTCGAATCCCACCGAGGCGCCGGGTCTTTCACAGTTGAGTCAGTGTGAATTATTCAAAATCTGCCAAAATATCTATGAATTTGATTTAAGCCAGCAATACGCCAACGGTTTCTGAAATCGTTTATTACAGTTACTTTTCTAGTCCATTCGTCAGAGCAGCATTCTGCTAGCTAATTCGCTTATGAAAACGTATCGTGTTAACCTTATTCCTGGCAAACGTTACTCAGAAATTCAAGAGAAAAATTCTCTATGTTCTGTATAACTCATTTCATCTCTCAGTAAAGTAGCACCTCTCCCTATGATCACTGTCAGTTTCAATCTGGCTTAATTACGGTCCTATAAAGACTTTCGATATTAATTACCCTACATCGTCGACAGATGTCGGCCCTAGAGTCTGTGGTGAAGCAGTATCTTTTAAATGCCTCATATTTAGTAGGAATAAAAAAGTGTATGTGCATCATTTCGGCTGTAAACTTGTTCCAGTCAAGGTTTTCGTAATTTGGAAAGTGCGCGGAAACCGTGTACCCGAAGTGTCCTTTGCATCAAAAAAAGGATTTTACATACTTTTACCCTAGCCACAATCAGCATATATCCTCGATAATTTAAACTTTGATCGAAAAACTACACTATTGAGAGTGACACAATCTGTTCCTGCTTTTACTCGTTATATCTGCTGCAGAGAGCATTTTGCTAGAAGAGAAGATTCTAGCAGTTAGCAGTGGTACGAATAATAGTAGGCTGTATGATTTGAACCTTTAAAACGTCCTTGTGATACACTTATCAGACGAATCATAGGCGAGTTTACTAAGACTCATTTATGTGATTTGCCTGGTTAGGTGTCGAGTTCTTTGCCAAACACTCCAGTTGGCGGTGAATCACCAAGAAAAGTAGGGGTGATAGTGGCGAAAACTGGTGACAAATTCTGCTAGGAAATACCAGACGACTACACCAGGGGTCTGTAGGCGATGTTAGCGAGACAAAGTAATTTGAATCGCGTCTGACTGTGCCAGGCCCAGTTACCTGCAGCTTGGCCCTCACAGGTGGAAAACATGCGCTTACATGAACCCATATCCTAACAGCAAGTATCTGTCAGTGGGATAACCATCGAACATTCTTTTGCTAAATGCGAAGCAAATGAGCCCCCTTGTGCGTCGTTAGATGCTTGGGAAACACTGTCTCTGTAAAGTATGACATTAATTTGCTAAAGTCGAGCATTAGGTAACCTGGATTTAGTTTAGTGCGAACCTTTAGAATTATATCTAGTATGCCATCCACTAACTCCAATGTCGAAATTTATCCTAGTTGAAAAGGTGTCAGTATCGATCGTCGGAGTTTGCAAGTATCCTGGCTGCAGCATGATCCATAGCTACTGTAATAATTTTAAAAAATCTGTAAGTTTTCTGTCAGTGAGTTATATTAATGCTGTTTAGACGCAGTACATAGTAAGTAGGTTTTAATTGAGAGG
>CACRXP010000798.1:195368-240004 GCA_902702965.1 Spirometra erinaceieuropaei
AGACTCCTTAAAATGAGAGGACGTAGCAAAGTTCTGCCTGCAGTGATTCCATTTGCCATATCTAAATGGAATATATTTCCTTTAGACGTAAATTCTCGTAAATTCTCGAAAATGTCTTGCCTGATTTGTTGTAAAATGGACAGCGTGTCCCGTCCTTAAAGTCTGAGTGGGTATACGTTTACCTTCCTTCCGTATTTATTTATCTAAACGTATTTAATAGATGTGCGGCAGATTTTGAGTAACTTATTTTGACCCAACTGTAAAAAAACTCGGCAACCTTGGTGGGATTCGAACCAACGACAGCAAGGGACATGCATTAGTACAGCCAACGCTCAGTCAGCTTACTGCATCGGATTTGGTGGATTCCAGAAGTTGCAGAGGCCTGGGCGAGTAACTTGACCCAAATGTGGTTAAAATCCCCGCTCCCGATGGGGCCACGTAGTTCAAGTGGCTAGAGCGTTGGCTGTACTAAAGCCTTCCCGTTGAGGTGAGTTTGAATCCCACCGAGATTGCCGCGTTTTTTGACGGTTTGGTCATACTAAATAGAAGATATTCACTCCCTTACATGCATGCTCTTTACAAGCACATGCAGTATGTAGTGGCCTGTAAAGAATACTACTTTTATCATTTGGGAACCAATAAAATTCAAAAGCAGTTGTGATTCTCTCCATTTGAGGGAAGTGTGTTCCTTTTTTAACTTAGTTTTTTTAATGTCTCTTATGCTACTCTGTTTTTAATCAATGGATTTATCTAATTTTCTGAAAATATTTGCAATTTCCCTACTGATCACCAACGCGGCAGTAGCAGTTATCTCTTAGCAAGTATGGTACAACCGTCCCCAAAAGTCGAACGTTGTCTCCACTCTTGAAACATGAATGAGCTGAATAGGTTGATACACCCTCTAACGCATATTTTTCTGATTTTATTACTGTCTTTTAAGAAAAAAACGCGTGTTAGTTACTTTTATAAATTTTCTCACGAAATGCAATTGGGCATAGGAGTGAATGGGCTGTTTTTTACAAACGACTCCAGTGGGTCAGGAACGATTCATAACCACCCCTTCGGAAACGACGTATATACGCTTTGTTTTCGGAACCCCATAGGCCTATGTCAGCCTTCCCGCCAATTGTTGTCCATCGTATTTATATTTTATTCTTAGGAGCAGCTCTATCCTAATAACAGTTCACATTTTCTGTAGTATTGCGACTTCAAAACTCATTTGCTGTTGATTTTTTGACTTAATCTCTCGTTTGGGCATTAGAATTGTGCTCAAGCTACAGTAAAATGTCCTCAGCCGAGAAAACCTTCCCGATTTATTAAAATATCTTCCCTGTATTCCATGGAACTTTAAGGTTTTCCCGCTCAAGTGAATCCTAAACCCCTCAATACTCCTGTCAATAATTTCCTGTGTTCCCATGAAAAGATAGCCACATCACAAAAACTAAATGGAGATGTTTTCTCACATGTGGTAGCGCTAATTATGACAGATTTAAACATTTACAGCATTAGGCGCATGGTCCACGTCCTCAGCAATTGTCTTAGCGTCATCATCGGACTCCTAGTAACCTCAATCAGCACTACGTACTACGTGAGTACGTGCCTATCAGTCAAAATTGACAGAACTAGCAAAGACCATGCGCTTAAAAACAAATATGGGGGAGCGGCTCGATTTAACACTGTTCGTTAATATGCTTATGAGAAGCATTTGCCGATTGATACTTTGGTAAGCTTCTCCGAAACTTGGCCAATGGCGATCAGCCGCTCCGATACAGTCTCCTTCTGTGTACGTTTATTGCTAAGAACTGTCGACATCTAAGCTCAACAGACCTTTGGGCGAGGTTTGGTTCTGCAGCCCCACCTGAGTGATACCATATGGTTAGCTTACTGAAACAATATTAGTTAACTTAGCCACTCGCTAGATGAGAAAGGGAAGGAGATCGCAAGCAGAGCTCGAAGCACACGCAAGGAGACGAGTGAAGGTGCCGTTTACACACTCCCCCGACACAGCCACTAGCTGGATTGAGAAGATACGGAGGGTGTAATCACAAATGGAAGGCCACGGAGGGAACCAAATGGTAATTCTCAGTGCTTGGTCACTGTCGTGGAGCCGGTGGAGTTCCAAAACGTCCGATCAATTCCATTAGCAAATCAACCTGGCCACTCGCTGGATTAGCATAGTAAAGAGGGCACAAGCAGGGCTCGAAACATGAGCAGGGAAGCGTTTGTTAACGGATACCTGAAGTAACCGAGGCTGACGTATAAACACTCACCTTCCCGTGACAGTCACTTGTTGGATTACAATTGTAGGGAAGATGAAAATACGTAATATTTGCAAAGTCGGCTTTTTCGCATCTACTAAAATGTTTTTAGAAAGCCAACGACGTAGTATTACTCAGGTGCGGCTGCAGACCAAACCTCGCCGACCTTTGAAACTTCTATGGACTTTTCCAACAAGGTGCATCGTTTCAGCACAGATCTTAGTTTGTTGCAGTTCGTCTGACACTTTGCAACTGTCCTAGTCGCTACCAGCTGCACTTTTCAGTGGATCCAACGTAAAGATCACAAGACCAAGTTAATTAAGTTATCAACCCTGGAAATAAAGCGTGCCGATATGGCAGTACGAGAATCCTTCCAGCAAAAACTGGAAACTGTTGTGGAATGTCTAGCCGTTTCGCAGCCCCCAGAACAGATGCCCACCAGCAAAACTTACGTGAAAGGCGTTGCGGACCGCCTGCTCATGACAAATCTGGGGTCTGAGAGCAATGCTTACGAGGCAATCCATACGGCTAGCACGGGCGATTTCAAACCTATAAAAAGGTGCGCAAAAATTAAACAAGATAGAGTGGAAGATGGTCAGACAGTTTAAGGTCATTTACACTCCATTCCGAAAATCGACTTCGGAAACCAGACGAACAAGAGGTCAAGCTGATAGGGCCTTTGTCTATCGACGCAGTGAAGTCTTAGTATGTGAGCGGAAAACTGAAGACTGTGACGTAAGCCTGCAGCGACTATTGCCTTGGGGCAATCATGAGGGCTTTACGGTGACCGGTTTGAAGAAATAATAGGCCTCGGTGGTCAGTGGTTCCATAGCAGCACGAAATGACTCTTACTGTTCGCAAAAAAGAAGTACAGGAAAGAAGTGATGAAAGACAAAGGCCTTACCAATGCGCTTGCGCTTCTGAAATCTTCGGAAACTGTGCTTTGTTTGACTTAGGTGTGGAAAGTGGCCACATTTCTGCTAGTTTTTATGCTTCAGGAACTCCGTATCTTACTGGCCTAACGAAATGGTCATCGCGGATGCAAACTCATTCTGTTACATTTTAGACCTTCGGCCAAACGTGCATAGTTGAGGCTTCGGCACACAGAGCCTCTTATTTCCTCGTTTAGCCTATTTTTCATCAGTATTAGGCTCTCTGCTGCTTATAAACCCTGAGAGTGAATTGAGGATTTCGGCAAACGGCGCCACTAGGGTTCGCCTTTTGTTGTTCTCGACTAGGGAAAAAGGATGACACTTACAGTGAGTGACCGATCTCATGAAATGTTGGCTGAAATTCTGAAATGCGTTTTCGATTAGGAAGGATTACTTGGTCGCGGTTGTAATACTGATTATCGTGCGGCATACTCTTATAACATTTCGGACTCGGCAGGATGCCGGCTTTTAAATGCACTTCTTCTCAATCTCCTGTAGAAGGCGTGCTCGGTAAAAAATGACTACATAAGTAGCATGCATTTTTTCCATTGGTTTTCGATGGTCTTGGAACTTCAAATATATTTTATAGAAACCATAAACAAAAATAGGCTTTCTCTTAGTCAATAAATAGAGAATCAGATCTTCTTTATATTTTATACTTAAGGGAGGAGTATAATTAGGTTTTAAGAAAGTTTCTAATTATGAGACTTTTTAAGACCGCGAAATGTCCATTCACATAGCGTCGTACCTGGCCGTTTACCACTGCTCCTCATGAAATGTACAACATGGTCCGCATCCATTGCAAAATTTTATGGACTCTGTATGATATCCCTTTAATGACATAAAAAATATGTGATTTTCTTTTCGCGGAACGCATGCACCTTGTAGAATGAAATCATTAAGCGCTAATGCAACGAATGATCAGGCTCCAAATTATTCGACAATAAGAAAACTTTTTTAAAACCTAATTATACTCCTTCCTTAAGTATAAAATATAAAGAAGATCTGATTCTCTATTTATTGACTAAGAGAAAGCCTATTTTTGTTTATGGTTTCTATAAAATATATTTGAATTTCCAAGACCATCGAAAACCAATGGAAAAAATGCATGCTACTTATGTAGTCATTTTTTACCGAGCACGACTTCTACAGGAGATTGAAAAGAAGTGCATTTAATAGCCGACATCGTGCCGAGTCCGAAATGTTATAAGAGTATGCCGCACGATAATCAGTATTACAACCGCGACCAAGTAATCCTTCCTAATCGAAAACGCATTTCAGAATTTCAGCCGACATTTCATGAGATCGGTCACTCACTGTACGTAGGAATAAGAAATAGGTCATTACATGGTATTGAAGAATAGAGTGGCTTTATAGCTAGCTATAGGGTTTCAACATACGTAAATAAATCCAAGGAACCGCCAGAACCAATACTTTCATCGCTCACCGCTGCCCTTTTGCGTTCCACCGCAGTGCGCTACCTTCATAACCAAAAGTTAACTACTTTGCCACCCAGAAGCAAACATGTATTGGTCTCCAAATACCTGTCCTTCTTCTACTGCATTTCCTTAAATTGTTAGTCGGTTTCTGCATTGTTTACAATTACGATTTCTCAGGACTGGCTAGGCAAATATGAAGATTTTGAAACAGTCTTTCTGTTAATCCTATTGAGCTAAATTAACCTAGACGACTCAGGTTTCAAGCTATTTTTGGAATGGGGAATGAAACCTTGCAGTAAAATGGTTACTACGCGGTTTCCAAGTCAGTAACATTAGCGATTACTTGAACCTCGGGTTAGGCAATTTACAGAACACGTCCTGGGGTCTGAGGTGGGAAATGCTTCAAAAAAAGGAATCAGAATAAGTGTACTTATTTCATATGATGCACTCGAAATAGCCAAAAATAATCAGCTATTTCTCTAAGTTAAAGTACGATTCATCTAGGGAAATCGTGAAATGGGTATGTCTAGTCCCTTAACACGAATCCTTTCCTTTCAAATAACTGCCGATCACGACGTGACAGATCAGCACCGATTATACTGCATTGGATGCAGTTTTAAACTATCACTTATATGTTTTTTTAGTTTCACATGCCAAAGAAGACCACTCTGTTCTATACATACTGATGAGTAAAGAACTCTGCAGGTTAAATGCCATGTCCTTGCACTTTTTTTCTTAATCTGGAGCAATATTCACTTGAAGGCAGCCGGGATTTTGGTTCATGGATGATGACCAGTGCAGTTTCCCGAATCTACGGAGGAAGGTAAAATTCCATTCCAAATGAAGGAATTATCGAAGCATTGTTTTCTTCCAGCTCATATGACATATTTGCGTTAGGCCTTAGTAAGGATTTCCACCATGTTCTAGGGCGGTGTATGCTAAAGTGCAGCGCAAGTCTCGTAAATCCAGTTTTCGCTATTCCATGAAATTACGGAAACGCAGGGGAACAGAGTTAAGGGCGGTGTTCTGAGGGACTGAGTTTCGTTTGATACAACACAAATAGCATGTGCGCAAAAATGCCTCGCAAAACCAAAATCAGCCAGCAGTTAAGATTGCGGGTTTGAAGACAGTTGACGATAGAACTGGAAATGGCGTTTAGCTGATCCAGATAATATTTGTCACGATTATGTTAAGTCGGAAATTTCAATAATGTGTTTTCGCCCACAAGTGCTACAGTGTGTGTTATACCTTTTGCCTCTCAAAAGGCCTAATAGTTATTTACCAAATAACTTAATAACCATTTCTGATACCAACGTTATCTCTTATGTCATCAAGGCGCTTTCGTGAAAGTTTAATACAAGAGCCGACGAAGGTTCGTTGGCATCAGGAAAACGTTACTAAATGTTGTAGTGGTGACGCATGTGAGCAGGAAATTCGAATGCTACCTTAACCTGTAGGCAGTCTTTTTGCCTTCAGTGGGAAATATTTGATTGTATACATTTATTTTTAGGTACGCGATGAGCAGAATAATGCATAAAACACTGATATTTGAAAACCGAATTTCAGCAGAAAGGATGATTTGAATGAGATCACAAGCTGATTAACATATAATATCTCTACGATGTATTTTATGCACATATTTGGATGGACATTCTTCCGTCTACCTGCACGTATCTTGCTCGCAAATGCTACCGTTCGTTTAAATAACATTTCATCTCCTCGGTTCTAGTATCTGAATAGGTGTTGCAATATTTTGTCAAATGCTAGTAGAGGAAGCTCCTTTTGCACTTATTTTGAAGGAAACTACATCTTAAAGTTTGACTTCTGAATAAAGAGTACTTTTGGTTGCGAAAAGGTTCTTAAGAGAACGAGGAACCTTGCGAATTCAAAGCATTGGCTCAATAACGTAGTATTTGAGAGTTTTTTAATACTCATTTTTTAGTATAAAACTTCAACTATATCCATTGCAGAGCTTTGTGAACAGGCCTTTTTTGCGACCACTGACATGGAACGACTTGCTATTTTGTACAACCAAATGCCTGCCTCTCTTTAATTTACGAAGAGACCGAATTAGATATTGACTTTAAAAATAGGTAGGAGTTAAGTGACAATTGTCATTACTTTACGTCGAAAATACATTTATCATTTCTTATTAAGTTGAAAGACCTTCCCTTTTATCGTTTCCCATTTGTTGTCCACAACGACTGGTATAGTCACAAAACAATCCAGAAATTTCAGCTGGAATATTTTGCTTAGTCATTTCATTTTCACAAACGTTGCGTTTTTCGAAAAACTACATTTGAATCTGGAAATTCGCAAAACGAATCTCGTACAGATAATGACGCTCTAAAAAGCATCCGAGGCCGGAGCCCGTTATTAGAGGCATGCTCAAGTGGAAATGCGTTCTAATTGTTCACATGTTAAAATGACAGCCAAAACATATTATTATGCCAGCGGAATCATTTTACTTAACCGGCCCAAAATGGAATTTGCTGGAGGTTTTTCTAAGATGCCTTTCGTCACGTGCTAAATGGCAGCAGTTAGAGTTCCTTGGGATACATGACGGACTGGTTAAATATTACGGAAGTATCCTACTGAAAGTTTTCTGCATCCAAAAACATTACACCAGACGCCAGAATTTGCTTACACATGGTCCTGAGATTAATTATCCACCGGAAGTGCACCTGCTTGAGTTTACTTGATGGTAAATGAATTTGCGCGGTTGAGAGAACTGGACAATTTCCTGCCAGTTTTGCAAAAAAATGAATGTTTCGGAGAAATTTTCAGAAGAGGTGTTTCTTTCGCGAAACGGATTCATCGAACTGCATAGTTTTGACATTGAAGTACTAATAAATGTCGCTAAATATATGTTCAAGCAGATCCCTCAAATGAACAGAAACGTTTGCCTCAATAACTAAGTAACTATTTAGAAGAACCGTTACGCAGCAACCAGTAGAAGAGTACATTCTCATTCTAATTTATATGTGCGAACATAAGTGACTGTCGAAAGTACCTTGACTCTTTCTCCTAGACCAATCAAATGGTAAAATGTATTTCTTTTGAAATATTCCTTTCGGAATGAGTCTGATCACGTGTATGTCCTCAAAAATACAATAGAATAACAAGTGTGAGTAATAAAATCTGGGAAACGTTTACCTTTCTCAAGATATTAGGAGGCCTCTTGCGGACTTTTTGTCGGCTGTCACTTTAAGACTGCCATTGAGATTATGTTTTCACGCAAATCAGATATGTTTTTATTAAAACCACCTTGAGTGCATATGTCAGAGGTTTGAAAAATGTCAACTTTGTTTGAAGCAGATGGATCGTGCAGATTAGATTTTGGAGATTTCCTTTTCAAATCAGAAAATTATACCTTTTCGCAATTAAGAGTCTCTCAAATATGTATGTTCTGAACTCTTGACGACTGCTTTTAATATTCTCGGACTACGATCACATGAAAGTGAAGCGCACCAGTAAACCCTTACCCATAAAACTGTGGGCCTACAGATCACTCATTCAGTCGCATGTCTACTAGCGATCAATGATAGAGAAGTTTTTACTGACTTGCGGGATAATAAATTGATTGAGGTTTGGAATCATGGGTATGCAGTCCGGAATTAGGTTTATCACTGACTGATGTCTGAACGTAAGCCAAAATTTGCCATTTCGGCGTCGTCATTTTCGTCGGTAAGACTTACTTTCTTTGAAGGTATGCGTTCTTGCTTATAAAATTAAATGTTTGGACCGAATTCAGATAATATTTCTTAGTGAGTGTCAAAGTACATGAACTGTGGATTTGATAGCTGTCTTTTAGAAGTGCGGTCAAGTTCGAAGTAGCTGAGTATTGTCAGTTGGATGCTTATTGTTACATCATACTTCAGGTTTAAGATTACGACTTATTCGCTAAGGCTCTCGCATCGTCTTGTCGTGACAATTTCATTTAATTCATATTGACCTAACTGTGAAAAACTTGGCGCTTCGGTGGGATTCGAACTCACAACAGTTAGGGGAAGGCTCTCCTAAGTAATTCACCTAGAATCCACCAGACGACAATCAGGCTCATGTAATTCATAAATGCATTGGCAGAGCGTTGGCTGTACTAAAGCCATCCCCTTACTGTCGTGGGTTCGAATCATACCGATGCCCTGATTTTTACACAGTCGGGTCCGTATGAATTATTCAAAATCTGCCAAAATATCTATGAATTACGTGAGCGTGGTTGTCGTCTGGTTGATTCTGGATAAATTACTTAGGAAATCCTGCTTGGGCAATCAACATACTGTAGCAGATTTGGTGGGTTCCAGACGTTGCAGTCGGCTGGGCGGGTAACTTGACTCAAAGGTGATTAAACTCGCGTCGTCCGGCAGGGCCTCGTAGCTCAGGTGGTTAGAGTGTTGGCTGTACTAAAGTCTTCCCCTTACTGCCGCGGGTTCGAATCCCACCGAGGCGCCGAGTCTTTCACAGTTGGGTCAGTGTGAATTATTCAAAATCTGTCAAAATATCTATGAATTTGGTTTAAGCCAGCAATACGCCAACGGTTTCTGAAATCGTTTATTACAGTTACTTTTATAGTCCATTCGTCAGAGCAGCATTCTGCTAGCTAATTGGCATCTGAAAACGTATCGTGTTAACCTTAGTCCTGTCAAACGTTACTCAGAAATTCAAGAGAAGAATTCTCTATGTTCTGTATAATTCATTTCATCTCTCAGTAAAGTAGCACCTCTACCTATGATCACGGTCAGTTTCAAACTGGCTTAATTACGGTCCTATAATGACTTTCGATATTAATTACCCTACATCTTCGACAGATGTCGGCCCTAGAGTCTGTGGTGAAGCGGTATCTTTTAAATGCCGCATATGTAGTAGGAATAAAAAAAGTGTATGTGCATCATTTCGGCTGTAAACTTGTTCCGGTCAAGGTTTTCGTAATTTGGAGAGCACGCGGAAACTGTGTACCCGAAGTGTCCTTTGCATCAAAAAAAGGATTTTACATAATTGTACCCTAGCCACAATCAGCATATATCCTCGATAATTTTAACTTTGATTAAAAAACTACACTATTAAGAGTAACACAATCTGTTCCTGCTTTTGCTCGTTATATCTGCTGCAGAGAGCATTTTGCTAGAAGAGAAGATTCTAGCAGTTACCAGTGGTACGAATGATAGTTGGCTGTATGATTTGAACCTTTAAAACGTCCTTGTGATACACTTATTAGACGAATCATAGGCGAGTTTACTAAGACTCATTTATGTGATTTGCCTGGTTAGGTGTCGAGTTCTTTGCCAAACACTCCAGTTGGCGGTGAATCACCAAGAAAAGTAGGGGTGATGGTGGCGAAAACTGGTGACAAATTCTGCTAGGAAATATCAGACGACTACACCAGGGGTCTGTGGGCGATGTTAGCGCGACAAAGTAATTTGAATCGCGTCTGACTGTGCCAGGCCCAGTTACCTGCAGCTTGGCCCTCACAGGTTGAAAACATGCGCTTACATGAACCCATATCCTAACAGAAAGTATCTGTCAGTGGGATAACCATCGAACATACTTTTGCTAAATGCGAAGCAAATGAGCCCACTTGTGCGCCGTTAGATGCTTGGGAAACACTGTCTCTGTAAAGGATGACATTAATTTGCTAAAGTCGAGCATTAAGTAACCTGGATTTAGTTTAGTGCGAACCTTTAGAATTATATCTAGTATGCCATCCACTAACTCCAATGTCGACATTTATCCTAGTTGAAAAGGTGCCAGTATCGATCGTCGGAGTTTGCAAGTATCCTGGCTGCAGTATGATCCATAGCTACTGTAATAATTTTAAAAAATCTGTAAGTTTTCTGTCATGGAGTTATATTAATGCTGTTTAGACGCAGTACATAGTAAGTAGGTTATAATTGAGAGGAACGAGTAGGGATAGGCGTTTTGTAAAAATATGCAGATAAAACCAACATTGCGAGACCAAAACAACTCCTTCTATCATATACTAATTTAAACTATTAATTTCCGTAAACCGGAGGACAGGTTTTAGTTTTATCTATATTTTTCAGGGCAGCATTTTTGAGTATATACGCGATTCGAATACGAAAAAAAGTCGAGTAAGAAGTAATCTTTTTCGGAGTATACTTTGTATCTGAGGCTGGAAAACACTTAACTAAAGGTCAACGCGTTGTCCCGTAAGAAATAATTTGGGATTCTGTTTCACGATACTTAGCATTGCAAGAGCATTCAGTCAAGCTTCCGTATGCATTAGTCCGGTTGAAACTGTCGGACTATCGTTAATGAGTTTTCATACACGTGCGTTTAGTTGTAAATCTCCTCACTCGTATATCAATATCCTGAAAGAACAGTTTTGTACGAACAGGAAATGTCATCTGGGCCGTTTCCTTGGATTACATGGAGCAAGCTGGAAGTGGTTAACAATGAAAATCCTTCACTTTGGTGTCACAACCTTTACTATCTGTAATCCTGTCTTGTTGACCACATCAAAATTAGAATAACATGCTCTTAGCAGTTTTGACGAAATTTTTATCTGTTAGCGATGGTCCATATAATTTCTTTTATTTCGTTAGCTAAGTCGCGGATGTGGGCATTTTTTGAATCACCTGTCATTTCTTTGGATATTGAACACCATAGATTACTTCATATTTAAAATAGAATTGTCAACCCCTCTATGAAAATATTTACATCTCTGAATTTTTCCTCTTTCCAAAGCGCCCATTCAGATGTAAGCAAATTTGAATCATGTATCTCTGTCGTTAGACATTCCTGTACTACCTACGTCAGTATGGATTGACATTTTGAAATAAGTGGGCGAATCGGTCTAACTAGACACCTGTTGCCATTAATAGTAAGTTCAGTTATAAAAAACATTTGTGTTCAGTAGAGAGATTGGTTCGTCTGGGCCATATTCAAAATGTCATGGAAGTAGGCCGTGAAATGTAGAAAATTCAGTAAAACATTTCTGCAGCACGTAGAATAGCAAAATAAAAGGAAGCTAACCGTGCAATTTACGAGAGACCATTTTCCGGAGGTTACAGCGTGAAAAACCATGACTGACTTTTATTTTTTCGCGGTCATTATGGCATCTACACATATTTTCAAAGTAAAGTATAAACCGTTTCGTCAAAAACCATAACTTTTCTACTCAAATACGCCTATTTTGCATGTTGTTGCGTACTGTTGTTCGGAAAAGACTGAGAAATAATATTGGGATGCTCAGTTTTAAACTTTCTCAGACAGTAACCCGCTAACTTAGGGTGAAGCTTTCAGGAAAAAATTTTTGGACTGAATGGAAGAATATTACCGAGCCTACTACAACTGTTTTAAACCAACCGTCAGACCGAAAAACGAAATTACATCTGGGCTGCTAAAAGGCACAGTTCTGTTGTCTGTTCTAGTGCCCATCCCCTTTGCGGTCCTTCATCAAGACCGCTCAACTAAGTAATAGATTGCGTCCTTCAGTATGCGGCCTAGAAATATGTTCACTCAAAGTTCTGATGATTACCTCATGTTTTCTGATCCAAGATAAGCTGTTTTGTTATTAAGACTCTCGAAATAGTGAATAGTTTCTGTCACCTTAGATTAATTAACGATTAAATAGAAATTCAAATCATCCACAAGGACAAGCCCTCCCACTGGTTAAGTCGAAGCCCCTGGACTCGGTGTAAAATTAACCATATCATGATACCAACAGTGCAGGAGGTTTTTTCAACACAGTTTGCCTGTTCAAATGGAAGTTATGCGTCGTGGACTGAGAAACTATTTGCTAATTGAAAGTTCTTCGACCGCCGCTTTGGAGTTCATATATGAGGGAAATCACTTATCAAATACACACTCTATACTTGTAGATTAGGGCGGGTCTGCTGTCTGTTATAACCAACTGAAAAAGAGCTCATCTGAAGGGTCGGCTTTTATCAATTCTATCGTAGTTAACAAAAAATGAAGTCAAGGACGAGCCGAAGGAAGGCTCATTCCGACCACGTGATGTGTTCGTACGTGACCGGTGTGCCGAGTTGCCTTAAGCGGCCGCTCTCTACCAGTTGCGATGAATGAGGACCACTCATGAAGTTGGCTGCATCGCCCATGATGAATGTTGCAAATGCAAGCAAAGTGAGCAAATGGTTTATTCGAACTTTTGTTCCCCAGCATACATTGAAAAAGGCTAATACAATATCGATTGCTGGATAGTATACAGATGCATCTGCATCATTGCACTTGAGCCCTAGTAAGGGTGAAGATTAATTTTTAGCATCGGCGCATAGGTCTTTATGTTAATCGACCAGATAACTGGGGGATCATCCCTCATTTCTTTAATAGGTAACGATACGAAAGTGAAGCAGGTCCATTATCTTTCCTAAAGATGATACGGCAGATATTTTAGGTCTCATAGTCTTATTGAGTTGTTGATTTCTTCATTGTGCATTTTCTTCAAAAAGGCTTCTTACAAAAAGGGACGGGAAAGGAAAATAACCTGCCATTAGTTTTACTCCTATAAGCATGATTCAAAACTTTTGTCGGGCGAGTGGTCCATTATGAGAACTATTGGAACGAAAGGTGTCGAAACGTTGGGAATTATCTTGCAAGTACAACGAAAATGAAATATTTTCCTACATCGTTTCGGATATGATATTAAAAAATTTTTATCGACGGATTTCTTGAAGTATGACCAGTAGCAAGGCATTGAATAGCTAGTTCACCGATATAGTACAGCTACATTGCACGCAAACATATACTTTGAAATTAGGCCATTGTTTTTGCAAGTTCATTCACTTGTGTGGGTATTTAAAATACATGCTATTTCATTACTTTCGCATTCCTCCTGTAAACCTGATGTACTCAGATCACGGTCCAACGTTTGGTTTTGATTTCATATCTTATCCACAAATTTTGCTTCGGCCGAAGAACCCATGAATGGCTTATATTAACTCATCCACCTTTACTGTATTACCTATAGTGGAGAGATTGAACTTTGTCTTGTAGTACATCAGGGCATTCTCCTGACGATAGAAGACTATTAATTGAAAAGGTTTGCTTCAAGATCACCCCCAGATCGGGGACACTGGATGAGTTAACTGGGATCTGGATTCACTAAATATAAAGGCAAGAGCCCTAACGGTGGGCACCAGATTCCTGTGAAATTAAGCTTGTTGCCAACTCAAACCTAGGCCTAACTTTTAGTGCGAATTTTTGCGCAGCATGCACACTGTTTTGTTTGCAGTCAACCTTCATTCTTATAGTTAGCCTCGATGTGGGCAAATAGTCCAGTCATGGCCTTTTGATGGCATGGTCGTTATAATTCCTGGTCTTTCTGACCACACCCTCTTCTCCTTCGGATACTTTAAAAACCCCATTTTCGATTAGTATTCTCCGCTAGATTTACAGTCACACGGTCAGATAAATTGCTTTGCTTTCTAGTTTGTTCGATTTCCAGATGAATACTCGAAATAATTGTATAGCGCCTACTTTTCTTCAAGTTGCTGTTCGAGCTGCGAGACCACTGGCAACTATTCGAAAGAGGTCAGCTGCGACCGGCGCCAGTGATGTGTACCCGCGCTCTATAAAGAAATATATGGCCATCGTCGAGTCTCATAATTTCTTGTGTCATTTTTTTCAGAAAATTTGAATTTTTTCCCGATAGCCCTGTCAGATTTAGTCCATAAACGGTAAAATTGCAAGATATTAACAGTGCCGGTATTTTCTACATAAGTCCCAGGTTGTTTAAACAGTCTAATATTCAGTAGGTCTTCTGCGACTTGCTAGACTCTCACCACACAATCAAATCTAAAAAAGTCACAGGTCCATACCAGAAATAATTCTGAATTTTATCGGTTATCCATTCGTATGACTCAGATCTGGATATTCATACTCAGTTAAAAAATACTGTTTTTGTAAATTGGTCTGGTTTTTCCTAAATATTGTCTTTGTGATGAATGATAGTGATGCAAATGGGACTACTGACGGCGCTCACTGCAGTAATATTAGATCCTACATGCACGAATATCAGACGAAGTTTGGATTAGGCTACAAGGGATGTAAACTGTCAGGCCTAGTCAACCGCAGTCTGTTCATTGGCAGAAATTTGCGATTGTTAAACCGGAATTTCAACGCGCCGAATACCTCCGTGTAATTGAATAATGCTGCGCTGGGGACTTGCAACAGCAAGTTTGTCAGCCCACGCGTCAAGCAGATATAACTTGATTAGCAGCCTAGTTCTATGCTCCTGCAGTAGGCATTAGCACACAGGCAAGAGACAGACTCACTCGACCCTCATTGATTCACAATGTATTCGTCAACACGCACCCAAGCACACATTAACGTCACTTAGACGAGTGCGCCAGCAAAGAAGCAGACTTACAGAAAGATCCCGTTCTCTCAGAAACTGTTTTCGCTGGTGGTGGTTGTAGCAACAGCAAAATGGCAGGGTATCGCGGACAACAACGAGTGCGACAGCAAAAAGTCTTCTACCAATGTGAACCGGAGGGCAGTTCGAATTGTGTCTGTCTTGACAGGAAGTTCATCGCCACGCAAGAGCTCCTTCCAGTGGAAGAAGTGGAGCGTCTCGCTAGCTCTGTGCTTGCGGGCAGTTGCGAAACAACTCCTCTGACGATGATCGTCTACCCCGACAGACTAGCTTTACAAGTCCGTAAGCAAGGTACCCAGTTGCCGGAAATTTTCTACGACGACATTATTCAATTTGAGGCCGTTCCCAATATGGCGGACACCTACTTCCTACTCTCTGGTCGAAAGAGCAGTGTGGGAATGTACTTCTTCCTTTGGTTCAGTGATCCCAGCGTAGTGACAAAAATAAGGCACCTTATTACGACGGCAAATCCGAGTGTACGCCTCATGAGCGGTCCTACCCACGACAGGAATGGCACGATGAACAGTAGTCCAATAAACATCGGTACGTCAACAGGATCGCAAAGGCGGCTGTCTTCGCCACCGCCGTTGTCAACAACCCAGGTGTACCATCAACAACGATCAAACGATGCAAACAAAAAGGATAAGATTTCCCACCAGAATCTGTTCGTACAGTGGACCGGTAGACCGAAGACTCGGAGCCAACAACGTCAACGACCACATCATGAAAATACTTCTACCATCCCATATAATGAACCGCCCAAGCGAAACAGATCTGCATGGCGTCGCGGCAGAAGTGCCAGAAGCACTAGCACTAGTGAAAGTAGGAGCGGAAGCAGTAGCAGAAGCAGCAGCAGCACCAGCGGTGTCAATCAGGG
Source organism: Spirometra erinaceieuropaei (assembly GCA_902702965.1). NCBI lineage: Eukaryota > Metazoa > Platyhelminthes > Cestoda > Diphyllobothriidea > Diphyllobothriidae > Spirometra > Spirometra erinaceieuropaei. Next base: position 211,229 of record CACRXP010000798.1, read on the forward strand.
TTCTGTCTTCTATCTTATTAAAAGACAACCGAGGAAATACTCGAATTCACCACAACCCATTTACAGATCCCAGAGCCACTCAAAGAATCGCCGACGCCCAGTTGTGTCGCCCATAATACGAGCGCCGATGAGGGAGCAACGAGATCCCATTTATGCAAGCATGCCAACATCCAGCCTCTCTAGGCAACGCAATGCCGGCAATCACGTTCACCAGCACTACGATTATCCTACTTCGGCCATTACTGTAGTTAATAACAGTCTCCAAAATGAGCGCCAGCCTAAAGTGAAATTCAACCTTTATCCGCCAAAACCCGTACACTACACCCCTCCAGAGTCACCCACCGGCTGGTCCGATGAGGAAACGCCTTACTCAGAATCTGATGAAGATTATGACGATGGGACCGCTAGCCTCATCAGCTCACCGCGCGTGACAAACAGGGTGCGTGTGGCCCAACTGTCCTCTTCACCGTCACCATCACGCATTCAACCCCCGCCCCCATCTGCGCACCCCATCGGCAGCAGGTGCGACGTCCATTCTTCCCGCAACATCAACCTGCTTGCCCAGCACGTGAGAGACGAAGAGTCAGTCCAGTCTGATGACAGTAGATCCTTTGACTCCCTCTACTCCGAGGATGCTAGCAGCACTCCGTACCCCACACACGGGGCGACCTACGTAAATGAACTGAGCCAGCGATTGCAGCAGCGACGTCTGATTTAAGCGTGAGAGAAGAAAAAGGAATTCAAGATAGTACTCCGGTTCGTTTGCCCAGGCAAGTGAGAAGAAAAGTCGCAGAAGTGTTCAGCTAAAACTTGAAAATAAGAGAACCAGATAACAACAGAAGTATAGGTTTTGCAGATTATTCACGCGAAACGCCCTCCTGCGACTGTGAAAATTCCTTACTTCATTATTCGTACTGTTCCCATTTTTACATCTGCAAAATGACTTTAGAGACATGCCATCAGGCTTACCAAAATTAGGTATGTACTTATGGAAAAAATATCCATGTTTTAACACCAGTTGCTTACATGAATTGTAGAAAATATATTACGATCCCTAACCTTCTTAAATACGGGTGCTGTGGTTTAAAGTAGTCAACGGGAATTATATTTGGAATTATATTTGGGGATTATATTTGCATCTCGAACAGTAGTACGGAGTCTGTATAGTTAAGGCACTGCTACGGTGTAGTTCAATAGCCTTAACTGCGCTTTTGCACATTTCAGATGTTTTTTCAGTAATTTTACTTCCCCAAAATTAGCGCTTGAGGCGTTGGGGTTAATTTGTGTTGGCTTAGGAATCTTGTTACTAGCATCCAAATTTGCTGTATATACTTTCTGCATTATCTGCTATTTTTACGGGAAGACTGCAGCGAATGTTTTTTGTGGACTCATATCATTGAGACAAGTCCAGCTTGAGTAACACAGCCCAAGAAAAAAACGCAGTATTACAAAGTAATATTATACGTAGTATTACGAAGAAAATGCATCATGGCAATTGAGTAAAAGCCCACAAAATCGGGGAAATTCTTTTAAGCAAACTATAGCATACTGCTGCTGCCAAGTCCAAAAGTTTCCGGACGCAAATTTTCTTAGATATTGATAAATTTGATTGATACTCGAGGAAGTCCATCCTGACAAATCTGTGTCAAGTTCATTCGTTCATTCCAAAATAAATTATAAAGCAACAGGGGTTTCGAAAGACTTCGATTATCCAGTTGACCCAATTGTGAAAAACCAAGCAGCCTGGATGGTGTTCGAATCCGCAGCACCAATTTTAAGACCTACATATAGCCAACGCTCAAGCCACCTGAACTACAAGGTCCTGCCCGGCAGACCTCGGTATGCCTGAGCAGAAGATAATGATTGAATGCAATCTCAAGACTCTGCATATTTTGTTTATGGAAAGGCGCAGTAGATGGACTAATTCGTGAAATTTTAAGCGAAACTCCTAAACGCAATTTAGACTCGAAAAGAAAACTGAAGTGGGGTTGTAATATTAATTACTGTGCAGCACAATCCCAAGGTATTTCAGTCACTGCAAGATGCCAGATTCGAACGAACCTCTTTCCGACCGCCAGTAAAAAAAACACTGTAAAAAACGACCACTTATGCAGCATGAATGTTTCCATTGGTATCCGATGCCCTTACAAATCCAAATATAGTTCATAGAAAACGCCCATAAAAACATGCACTCTTTTACTTGTTTGGTAGACAGTTAGGTCCGTTTTGAATTTTTTGCTTGAAGGAAGGGCATAAGAAAAGACGTTTTTGCATACGTTTTCTGCAGAATCTAATTGAATTTATAAGGACATCGAAGATGAATAAAAAAAAATTATACTCCGTAAGCAGCCATTTTTACGATGTACTTTTTGTAAACGGCCGGAATGAAAGTCGTTTAAAAGCTGGTATTCTGGTGTTATCGAAATACCCTAGGATTATTCTGCACTTTAATTAAGATTTTAGATCTATTTGAGTAATGTTTTCAAATCAAAGACAAAGTTCAGAATCCCGGTCAACATGTCATGAGATAGGTCATCTACTGTGTAAAATCGGATTGGTCAAACATTGCACAATAGATTCACCGAGCATGGCAGTCTGCAAACAAATATCTGCCTTACGACCTTCACAACCATGCTGGGGTTAATTAGTCCACCTTCTACAGTCCTTTTTAGCAGAGTTTTTGAGATTAAATTCTATCTGAGGTATTCTGAAAAAAAAATCGAAGAAATAGCTTCTCTGTAATACAGTAATAGATTCCTCAAATGCAGTTTAATTCAAAGTACAGCATTAGATCGGACATAGTACTACACACCTACGCTATATATCTGCCAATAAAATTCTTACCCTTATCTGTATAGCTATTTTGGCTCAATTATCATTGCTTGGTAGCCTGACACATGGGCGTTGTATTTTCTCACACAAGCTGGGGTCCAGTAGTTCTAATAAGCTTGGTCCTCGGCCGTGTGGCTCATTATCTCTTCAGCCCTTGTACATGATATTAGACTTTAAAACATTTACGGGGGAACTGACGAGCGAAATGGGTCCAGAGAACCCTAAGAGGAAGCCGGTCAGGACCAAAAAAGACTGTTTGGACAGACTGCTCTAGTCTATCTTGCAGCCTGTTGGGCACCATCACACCGAACGATTAGCAGTCCGCATGGCAGTCAACAGAGCATGAGGTTGTGACGCAAGTTGTTGAGAGTGAAACTGGGCGGCCAGATTAGGCCCGCACCCAAGCTTGCGATCTTCTAGGGCCTGAGTTGAGCGGAACGGCCGTTGGGACAAAAGTCTTTCGGTCTCCTTTGATTGCTGCCGTCAAATCATCGCCCGAGTAGGCTCTTGACTCAAACTTTAAATCCAAGCGGAACGTCCGTACTACGTACGGTTATCTAGGATGATTGAAAAACGCTATTTTAGTGCGAATTTGAACTACTGATCTGGATTTCATCACATATCAACTTGATAGATACTTGTTTTTTCTGTTAGCCCATACGCATTTGGAAATGACACGTCTACTTAAGCTATGAGTTTCACTTTGTCATTTCATCTCCCAACTTTCTTTCCTTCCCCTTTAATTTGATTTTGGCACAATTTACATAGCATCTTGTCTAACTTCATAGAAGCCTACCTAAAAAGACAGGAGTTTTCCCGTTAAAGGCATTTTAACGCCGAATTCTTTTTATTTTTCAAGACGGATAGTCAACCAGCGACCGATCTCATTAAATGTCAACAGGAATTCTGAGGGCAATTTCGATTAGGAAGTAATTTTTAAGTGGACTTGTATAGTCGATTTTTCCGCAATACCATCTCAAGATCGTTCGGACAAGCCAGGACTCGGACTTTTTAATTTGCGCCATTCTGGCCGCCCGCCCATATATTACTTGATAAAAAATGACTATCTAGAGAGTAATATTCTTCTCATCCATTTCCGATACGTTCAAAAATCCAAAAATATTTTGCAGATGGCGTCCCCAATTTTTTTATTTCGTTCCTTTTGAAGAAATTTGAGTATTCTGCTAAGTTTTTACTCGAAAAATGTTATATTTGGGTGTCAGAATAGTTCTTAATTATGAGCTTCTTAAGACCATGATATTTTCCTTCAAATAGCATCGGATCCGTCCGTTTGCTGGTGCTCTTAATGGAAAATGTGACATGATCTGCGTCCATTGCAAATAACTGAGCCTTATATCTTACCTTCTTGATGACTGAAGCGGTCATTATTTTCGTTGCATGAAAAGTGCGTATTTTCTAGAGCATAAATCCCAAATTTAAATGCGACGGTGGATCGGGCTCAGCAATATTTGCAGATTGCTGGAAACCTTTTTAAAACATAAAGTTTCCATATAATCGACAACAAAAATCAAATAAAGCGTTATTTCCTATCTGCTGAACAAAGGCAAAGATTTTTTTGAGAATGATTTAATTCGAGCTTGTTTGGATCTATAAGGGCATCAAAAATGGATGGAAAAGATGTATACTACATAGGTCATCCTTTGCCCTAAACACAGTTTTACAGGCAGCCGAGACGGGACGCATTCAAAATCGGCACCCTGTCGCGACTGGAATATATTGCGATTATGCTAAACGGTAAAAAATTTTACGACCCCACTTAAGAAATCCTTCTTAATCAAAACACGTTTTAGTATTTCAGTTTATTTTTCATAAGACCGGCCACTGACTGTACGGTTCGTAACCTAGCAGAAGAAATGTCCTAAACTTTACAAACAGCTCTTGTGATACGCAGGTTGCCCATTCTAAATCCAAAGAAACCACCAACCTCCAAAAAGACATAGCTGGTTTATAAATTATTATTCCTTAGCTGTAAAGTAAATTGTTTTATTTGAAACCATCAATTCGAAAAAACAGCTTTATGACAGGTCAACCATTTAAGACCTGGTATCTTTGACGCCACATATGGAGACTATACTACGACGATAAAATAATGAAAAGCCGTATCGAGTACAACGTGTTAGAACTTCATTAACTGTCCCTTACTTTTAAACAGAGGGATGTTAGGACGTCAAAGAGACTGCCAAGTTGTCTATTGTGGACTAGTCTTTACAGTTATTATTGCAGAATACCAAGCCTTTGTTGCATTAAGAGATAATTTCTTGCTCTGTACCAGATTCGTTTGATAAGTGCGAAGAGCTGTTCAATCAGTATGAGTTCCGGGTTGCTGCTAGGAATAGAAATACGTCAGAGCCCGCAGGCAGATAGGTTGACCATAGTCTAGGGAATTAGATTGTTATCGTTAACAAAATTAGAATCTACTTCTTTTGGGCGGTGAACACGGCCACTGTCATGCAATATTACGGTGTCCATTCGACTTCGGTGAAAGCAATGGTAACCGATGGCATCTTTTACGATGCCGATTAACACCTCCCTGTTTATAATCTTCGTTGTGGACAGCCAGACATGTCGTTCTCCGAATTTGATGGTCATCCAAACCACCAGGGGAGTTCTTTGCAAATATGACTATCCAGGCCGGATTTACAGGCTTATCTAAAGATAAGACCTCATCACACAAGTAAATGCTTTTTAGACTAAAGCCCGTGATCCGTCAAAGCTAGAGCCAATAGAAAATGTTTCCTAATCAGTCTTTTACCTTAAAAATGACTTTTTATGGCGCCTTGTTGATGTTGGCCGAATTCTTTTATCCCTTTTAATTATGCGTAAATTGAACACTGACAAAAGTTTTCTGCGAATAGCCTAGAGAGAGCCTATTGGTTATTTTTGGTGTACGGCTAACCGAGTTGTTCTGCTTGTTTGTGAACCGCTGTGATCCAACTTGTTTAGTTCTGGGCAGAATTTGCCCGATTTTTATCATGTCCAACTGGTGTCGTAATAATGTCACAATTTACGTAGGAGGTCTTGCTTTCGTCTACGTAGTTTTTAGACAACTGGGTTAGAAAACTGAGTCGTCACCCAATACGCTTTTGAGACACTGGTTGAAGTCTGCCAACTTACTAACGATATAACGTCAATTATTCAATAAGAGATTGATGCTCAGGCAGACTCCTATTTGCTTTTCAAATGAATATACAACTTGTGCCTACGTTTCCACATAAAACAAAAAGAGACATCGAGTTAAACTCATGCCTTGGGGAAATTCCCCCAAGGAAAGATATAGCGTAAACCCGAAAAGAACGTTTTAGCAATCAGTGAAACTGCCGCTGAAAGGACTTCGTCAGAACTCACCAAACTATTTCACTGGTGCCATGCTAAAGAGGATATGGGAGACTTTGCTATTATTTGACCGAAGCTGATATCTTGCATATTAGTCAATGCTTAGAAAATTTCTACAAAGAGCTGGGAAACTGTTGATGCAAATCATTCGCTTATGAATCAGATTGTCATAGTTAAATTGATGCCTTTCGGATTTCAAATTCAAATACATCTGACTGAGGCTTCTGACCTCCGAAGTGGTATTTCATATAACTGCTTCAAAAATCAGGTCAGCTGTCTTCTTCATAAACCTCCAGTGCAGGTAATTTTGCCTGGAATGTGCGTTGTAAAGGACTCTCCCACCCTCTCTACTTTTAGCGTACAACTTTTGTACGCCTTGTTAGTCATCAGTGCGTAACAATCAGTGATGAGAATTGGACCATCGCAAGTGAAGACGCCCAGTGTGTGCCCAACAAGGCAGCCACAACACCGGTGAATTGCTCTTGAATTAGTCTATAGTGAGGCCGGCTTGCGCAGCATCTACTGCATTCTCCCCTCCCGCTCACCCGCAGGGCTCTGATGGCAAAAAAGTGCCAAGACGACTGGCGGTTGGCTCCAGCAAATAAATAAGACATGCAAAGAATTACAAGGCTAAAGGCAAACGCTAACAAGTCTGAAAACATGATATTGATGGTTCGAATGCAAAGTTAAACAAACATAACTTTCGGGGGATGGGGCCTGCTAATGATAAGGTTATTCAATATTTGCCAAATGCACACTCCTTTTTAAAGTTCCCTAATCACCTTACTACCTTATAATAGTCTGCCGTTTGATGCCACCGTGGATGGACACCTAATAGCAATAAACGACTTTAAGACTTTGGGGTTGTGCTAGTGGATTTTTTGTTAACGTTTTTATATCCGTTTTCAAAGTTGAAAGCCTCAGAATCTACGCAGACCCCGTGACTATCTCCCAAACTGTTCCGTCACAGATACCTTAGATTTTAGTTTAATGGTGTCCTGGTTCGATCGGTATTCTTAAGATAAAAGACCTAACTTTACATATCTGTGTTTCCTGAATAGTTGTGAAACAATGCATTTGATTGACGAGCAAGTTTTTTTTTAAAACAACGGCCCACACTGTGATCTGGTTAGTTTTTTCTTAAGGGGGCGCAGATACCGATAAAATCATTTGCATAAGCTACACTTCTCATGATTCGGTGACGCGTGGGTTATATAATTAATGAAGCTATTAAGACCTGACCTACTCACCAGAATAAAAAGGATAAGGCCACATTTCTCCTGTGTTGTCATCGTATGTTAGGCCGTTTCTTCTGCTGCCATGGCTTCTGTTTGGTAGACGAGGTCCGAAAATTCAAATTCGTTAATGTTCAAAGCGATCGCATATTGTTACATTATGATAGCATCTTTTTCTTTGATTCAATTTTGTCCTTATTGGATGTTTTATTACCAAAAGGCATTTCTCATTCATTCAGTTTTATTTTGAGTTTGACTTCTTAGCTGAACATGACAAAATAAAATTAACAAATGTTATATTTTTATCTACAGGGCGTGAATATTATTTCCAAGTATTTTTAAACCTCGGTCCTTGAAATCTGCTAACCTCACTTTCGGGTTCATGGTGACGCAATCTTTATTTTTAAGCAAGCAACTTATCATGCTTGTAATCATCTGTCTAGACAGGATCAACGTCTACTGAATGAAGCTGTTGATTCGAGTTTTAAAAAACCAAGACCTTCTAATCTTTGATTCAGCGGTATACCCAGTGAAGCTTCCCCTCCGTTGTCAAAATAACTTAGACCGGATGGTTACCTAAGTAGCTCTTTGAAACCGTGCTGTTTAGCAATTTTGAACAAACCGGGAACTTGAGACGAAGAAATTTTTTTAAAAATCTTTAAAACAGTTTTCCAGGCAGGTTGTATGCATTACCCAAAAACCGATTAAATCGGACAGTTAGCATTTGAGTAATCCTTTAAAATCCGTAGGACATGGGCAATATAAAATGTCAGTGATGCTAATCATTTTGACCTCTAAGGAGTCAAGTCCGGCAAACGTACGCTTTCGATTATTCACCATCAGGCCTGTACAGTAATATAAGGGCAGATTAACAAAACTTAACATCCAATAAAAGCCACTATGGGGGAGAGGTTTGAAGGACCTTCAGAGCTCAATGGTCGGATTCCAGTTCTGTCTGGGGTTTAGGGAGGGGGAGCGGAAAGGTGTCTGGCGATTTGCCATTGAATAATCCTGGGGCCGACGACGTAAACTTTGTTGCCTAAGACTGAGGAACGTGATGAAACGACACACATTTCCAAATAATCAGAGATGCGCTCTGCTTTTGTTGGAAACTACTGGGACGGAGAAGTATTCTAGATACTCATGCAAACAATTGTATGTAAATGGAACGAATATAGCTTGATTATTCAATGACTCTCTTAAAGTCATTCTGTCCGCGTGCTTATTTGGATGACCCTTATACGCTGTGTTCGGACGACTCCTTTCGATGTTTCTTTGGCTTTGGTAGGCAGGTATTGTCCAATTAAAGTGCGATGGGTCCGATTTATTCCACGACTCATTCTGCCCACAAATCTGTAGACGATGGTATTTGAAAAATATTACGAAATAAATTACATATGATCTGTATATTTGGGAAATTCATTCGTTTTTATAGGTTCAGAGTTCTCCTGTGTTTATGTGAACCCAAGTAAGAAAATTTATTCATTTGCCAATAAACTGCACGCGAAATACGTTCTTCTGCCGCAGCGAATGTTTTGCCTACATTTGGTGAGTCTTTTACTGAAAAAGAAAAAAAATTTCTTATTTGTTGCATAAGACAGGGAAGGTCTCTCATTCAAAGTATGCCGAATATTGAATGTGGCGTAAAAATTTGGATGCTCATCAATTATGTCAGAGTATATTGGGAACTGAAATAATGAAAACCTTTATTTTTCTTATTACTTCTTAAAAGAACATAAAAATAAGTCGCTTTCTAAGCATGAGTGTATTTGCTGTCTTTTGGAACACTCGCAAAAATTGCAGTGCTTTATTTGCTTTACACAAGAGGGTTTGGGTCACCTTATGACGGCAAACTAACAATGATGTTTTATTCCCTGGATTTTTCGGTTACATAGTTCTTGTCATCACACCATCTGGCTGGATGTCGGCGGCAGTCGCTCTTTGACTATCGGAAGCCTAACGTTAGCCCCTTACTGTTACTAACTTTTTGAATTTCAAATGGCTAAGCTCCAGGCAAAGCGCCTTTTGTATACGAAAAGCCAGACTTTCGAACGCAAATCTCGGCACTAACTATTTGTATCTCGCACCTCCATGGACAGGGTCAGTACAGGCCGGCTCGCAATTTGTGATAGATTATTTTTCTGTCTATGGACAACCCGCGTCTTTATGCGAGTTCTCACATCTTCCGTGATACATTTTTCATCTGTTCTGTGGGTGCGTTTTACGGCTGACTTTGAATGCTCGCAGCTAACGCCTAAATTAAAAGTGCGCGCTCAGCACTGGCAGCCGAGAAGTTCTAGGTGTTGATCAATACCTGTGAGTCCATATAAGCCTGGCTTTCTTCGAGAGCAGTGGCAGCAACTTGCCAACTAGCGCCACTAAATTCGATATAGTCCCTATTTTTTCTTTCTCACGAATACCAGGGTCCTGTTTCTTGATGTCTCCATACTCATGCAGTCACGGTGTAAGAACTGTTGCACTTATGTCAGATCATCAGTGCTTTTTATTTCGTTTTGATATTAGCTCAGCATGCTGAACTGGAGTCTACGAAAAAGGAACGAAAGTTTCGGATTATCAAATCTACAATTGCCAGAATGCTTGAAAACGAAATCAGGAATTTAAGATTAAACGGTGGGGGCAAGCCAAACCAACCAAGACATCGTGTGACATGCACTAAATCTGAAAGCACGTGAGACGCATAGGGACACAAGGAGAACCGTTAACCACTATTTCCTATAGCTAGGATTAAGTCTGCAAAAAAAGTGACTGAGCATTTCTGTTCTATAACAAAGACAATACTTACTAAGAAATATATGAATAAACCCCACTAAAAGAGATAAATCGATGTCGAAATTGAAAACCGCTTCTCATTGATGTGAGTGAACGATGATCTGCGTCAGACGCTCTGAGCAATAAACTGATGGTTATGAAAGTCATGACTGTGACCTGCTTTCCAGATATCTGTTTCAAACGACAACCAAACAGTCGAATAATATTTGCCCGTTTATATGTGTACATGCAACAATTTCATCGCATGTTTCGATTCTGACGGAGAACCTGAGAACGCGCTGGTCGGAACAATTTTAAAAAATCAGCATCAGTAGTCCTACTGATCATCCAGTTAGTTATAATTACCGACATGAAGCTCTCTTTCTCTCTACTGCAGAACATGGTTTTTAGGCCTTCATGGGTTATACAACTAGCAGTATCTGACATAAATTCTAAAGACAAAATGTCTGCTTTTAAAAGACGAGCGGGCATTCGTCCAACTGGGACCAAGTGTATGTTATGTAAAGGACTCTGAATTTCTGTCTATTCGGGTTTTGTAAAAGTCTTCAAATATGGAAGCAAACATGCGGAAGTATTTCTTAGCATGCGGATGGTGATACGTAATGCCTACCGAAGGTGATTTCCACGACGATGTATTCAGCATCAGTATGCAGTTTAACTCCTAGTTGAGGTATTGGTTGTTTGAGGTGAAAGGAGGGATTCGAGGTATTCCCTGCCTAATCATATCTAAAACTCCAGAAAATTTGCTGGGTGCTGTGTTCCCTTGTCCCAAGATCTCAATGTATTTGACAAAAGAAAAGGAGACATTGGAACCAATCTCTGGTAGACCATGTAATTTTCTTCGGTTTCTGATCATAAAAACAATTCATGCTGAAATAGCCCTCGTAGTACACCTGCCTTACCCCAAAAAGTGTGGACGCTGCGTTTGAAGGCCATTTCTCATTTGTTCATTCTCGTAAAAGCTGCTAATCGACTTGCGGTTATGGTGGAGGTGGCAGAATTCGCTCATTATTATACGCTTTCTCATTCTCCATAAGATGCGTCAGCATGCAGCCTGGGGGATTCACAGGTTTCCAAACGGCTTCTTTGAGACGCTCGCTTGCCTCTTTGGGGGCAAATACAGTTCCATTTCGTAATCTTAAGAGTTTGATTTAAATTGCGTTCGCAAGTTAAGTGCTAAGAATCCAGGATTCGCGATTTTCCCAAGGGCAGCGCTATTCCGTCTGAGCTGAAAAAAGGTGCATTTTGGTGGGTCGTGACCCATGTGTTGATTTTTTGGACACCAAGAAGTCCTCTACCTCGTCTCAACGGGCCTGTCCCTAGATGTCTGCTGCCTTGCCTGCTAACTAGTGGGTTTGAAGTTTTCACGACCTCTGATTAACTTGCTTTCATCATTGGGAAGATGTAGATTCGTCCTTCGTCTGTCATATTGGTCGCACTGGTTATGCAAAGATCGTTTTTCCTGGATAGGAGACTTTGGCGTTCTTCCTCACCGTCGTTAAGCAAGTCTCTGGTTTTAGGAGTGCAGTTTAAAGGTTTGCATGGCAGTGGTGAGACGGACATCCCACACTCTGTCCAATTTGTCCTCCGCAGCTTCAGCTTTTAGGACTGGAATTTGCTCTAATTTAGTGCATCCATTAATTCGATCCAGTTCGCATGCATTCGTGTCCAGCATTTCTAGCATTAATTTCAGTTACTACTCTATTTGCTTAAGGCTATTTCTGTGAGTGAATATGCGGCCGTATCTGAGAAATAACCAGGTGCCAGTCTGTCCAACAGTTGGTATCGGACACTGCGTTTATTACCAGCACATTTCACTGGCCAAGCCTCTGCACGGGGAGATAATCTGTCATCTGCTAATGCTCCGATCTATGTTACATCGATGCAACCTCATCCCAATTTGGAAGACGGAAGGTGTTGGTGAGGGAGTAACTATATTTTGATCGTACTTTCGGCCGAATGTTGTTGATATTGCAGGCATCTCATCAGAAACGACCAAGTACTGCTTAACATTCTGTGGGCCTTCAGGCATCAAGGCCCTGGAGGATAATCCATTTCTTAACAGCAGGAATGCCTGGTCATTCCCGCAAAATTTTAATTTACGTTTTCATAATAAATAGGTACTCATTATTGTGACAAATATCTTCCGCATAGTGGGGGGCTTGCTGTCATGAGACGATTTTGTATTCCATATAGAGGGGAAGGCAGTTTCTCGACAACCCCCGTTTTGCTGGCAAGGAAGGTTGTAGCATCCTGCCTTCTTTCATTTTTGGTGGTCAATATTATAGGAAGTATCTTCTACACGTAACTTAGTTAACTACGTTTCTTCGGAGAACTGGTTCTCGCATAGAGCGGAAATGCCATCTTGTGTCGAGACACTTTGAGAGCAAACAGAGCTCCCATCTTCTCTGGTTGATTAAGTATTTGGTTAGCTAAAATGGTACGAACGTTAAATGTTATCAGACTGAGCAGCATCACTCTAACGGGAGGGATTGGAAATGGGTCATACTTCAGTATTTGCCTTCCTATCGTGTGTGAGTAGCTTCGTAAATAAGATTCGTTGTGTAGGATCCGTCAAAAGAATCCGGCTTACACTGGTATGTTCCTAAACTATCTTGAAGGCATGCTAAAATATCGGATTCATGCGTCAGATTAACTTAACCGGTAAAAAGTTGGAATAATGACCTAAAGAAAGAGAACTTTTAAATACAGCTATGCATGTTGGCTGTTTCGTCAGTGCAGAACGATAAGCGAACCGGGACTCACCTTTCCCGGTCTGGTTATGAAATTGTGTGGGCATAGTGCATGAAGATTTGCAGGGAAGTATGTTTTTGTGAGAGCTGGTGGGCTATGTGGTTGAGGTAGAATAATGCTGTTGAAGAAGCAGTGAAAAGTGCTAAAGGTGTGGTATTAAAATGTTCGCTATGCCAAAAGATGGCGAATATGTGCAGTATGACTGCCAATCAGCACAGTCCTCTGTGCCATTGCCTGTTATATCCTGAACGTTCTCGTGACGATCACTTTGAATGTGATGTCCATAAGTTTTCTACTGGCCTTTGAAAGCAATAAAAAATAAAGACACGCATACAGAAGGATATTACTTAGAATAGAGACACCATTGGGAGTTCTAGTCGAGGTGGATGAGATGAGTATCACATGGAGAAACAGCAAACGCGGAAAGGCTCGGCCGCAAAAACCGGCATATGCCTGATCAACAGGCTATTAACACCCACCACTGAAACGAATTCATACTGACCGTTTGTATCGTACTCTATCTTTGCAACGCCTTTTTATTATTTTAACTTTTCGCTATGAAGGCCATTCCCAATTTATGTATGTTTTTTACACTAACACACATTGTTTTTGCGGTTATTTCGCCTGCCTCCATACTTTTTCGTTTTTGGGCAAGTTTTATCGGCGGTGGTTAGAAATTCAGTTTGGTTATATCACCTTGTTCCTTTCTCTGTGTGAGCGCAATCAATACCACGTGAAATAGGTTGCCTATGCAGCCCAGCGTACTGACGCACGCATTATGCTCCAAGATTAGTTTGGTTAAAATGCCATCCGAACTAGTCCCAATCGCTCATGAGATCTTAGTTACCTTCTCCGCAGGATTTAGTTGCCGCAATCAGGAAGCTGTGCCTAAATTTACGTCAGGTTTCCGTTTAACTTGTGCCGTGCGGCACAAGGATGAGATTTCATAAAGACCATTAAACAGAAGCCATCTTGGCCTGGCTTACATCCTAGTATCTTATGCAAATACTTCCCAACCAGTGGTACGGAGGACTATTATCCGCTAGAGAACTTAGCCGGGATGGCAGCCAGCTGTCCTCGCAGAAGCACCGGATTGGTTAGCTAAATTAAGACATTGATGTTATCGAAGGCGAAAGTTATGGGCGACGTCTTTATCAGAATCTACACATTTAAATTAATTGTCTGTTTGTCCATTCATCCTTGATCAGGAAATATAAGCGAAATATACAACTTAATTTTGGGTGACCTGACCATGAATGAGAGCTTTGGTCATTCTATCCAAACTACCTTTATTTGATCGAAAAATAGTAAGCCAACTGTATAGTAAGATTCCTGAGTTGTTCGGTCTAGCTGTCTCTGACTAGATGCAAATTACGTATTCTTAAATGTCGCTTGTATCATGCAAAGGTTTTTTGGCAGACATTTCTCGCATTGTTGTCTTAAAAGGAACTTGATTTCCAAATCAGCCTTATTGCATAAGTATTTCTCAGGTAAATCGATTTGAATAAACCTGGATCTTGGACCATTAAATTATTGCCTTCGAAAACTACAGATGACATTCGATTTCGGGCTATTGGTACTCAACCGAGTAAATCAAAGCACAATCCATTCCATGTGTTTTGGAAGACTAATGGTTCATCCAATCCACTTTTTGTTTAAAAAATCAGTAATTCTAATTTATTGTGCTCCTCCTCTCCTACTTTGTGTATCATACTGTTTTGCGGGCCACTTGTTTTTATCTGGTTCACCCTTTGCTAGCGCCTTCTTTTACAATTATGTTTAGAAATGTTTAATTCCCATTGCAGTAGATTATTTTTGAAATCGTTCAGAAAAATTGAAATAGGTATTTTGATTGTGTACATCGGCTAACTTGCCAAACATTCGATGTGTTTTATACGCGTCAGGTGCGGAAGTACGAAATATGTTTACTGTTTCGTCTGATGATGCCTTTGCAGTTGGTGGTCCTGCATCAAAATTCATTATGTTGTATTTGAGCCTTGTATTTGTTACTGTGTCCAGTGAGCTATAAATATGACCTGCCGTTTGAATAAAGAGGTCGCGTAGAGTTTCCTCTAGTTCCTAGGCAGCCGATCGTTCCAGTTTGTTGCTAGGCCAATTAATTTTTGGTAAGGACGTTTTTAGTGACAGTTCTTATAACTTTAGACCACGTAATAAAACCCGTAAATATAGGTTTTAATGGCGACTTTTGGCAAGAAACCGTCTTATCGCATTATTCATTCTGGGTTCTCCTTAAATAAATTTTACTTCGTCATAAAGAATGCATACCACTAGATCATACAACCCTATCTCTCTCAGAGATAAACCGAGTTCATTTAAATCGTCAAGTTTTGTCTTAGAAACGAGTAATCTTTTATCAAAGTTGGGCATAAATCAAAAGGGATTGAGCCCTACCTGTTCATTGGGCAATTTCAATTTTAACCAGCCAGCGTCCCCTTGAGAGAAAAGTATTGGCAAGTCAAGTTCCTCAGCTCGAGACCACCCTTGACCGGATTGTATTTGTAATGTAGAAAAGGAAGAAGATTTCTGCTCGTTATTTGTTCTGTAGTTCGATACACTAAGGATCAGGTTGGTTGCATTCAGTGAGAATTTGTTGATGAACTAAATTTATTGAAGGAAAGATGTCATAAAATTTGCAAGCCTTGGAGTATCTAGACTTTAATTTATAAAAAATTTCACATCGAAGATATCCCTTAATCTCCAAGCAAACTGACTGATTGCGTTTGCTTTTTTAACCGTATGCTGTAATATAAATAGGAAAAGCACATCCTTTGTTATTAAGGCTATCAGATAACTGAGGCATGATAGACTTGGAGGAAAGAAAACAAATTATATGTATACCACAACCTTTTCCACTTCTTAGTGCCATCATTCTAGGTGATCAGGACTCTGATTCTCCCAATTTATACGTCGGGGATACAAGGCCAAAGGGCCGGCCTGTTTATGAGAGAGACAGTATAGCCAGCTGTTGATCGTCAGCCCGGTCAAGTGTTTGGATTCCCCTACGGCCGTGTTACAGAATGCGGATGCCGAACATGTCGGCAGGCGTGTGAGCACTGAAATAAGCAAGACAGGGACGGATTGTACGACGCGGATATTGGAGGGGGGTATGGAACGAAGGATAAGGGGTGCATTATCAGTCGCCATGGCATCATCTCGTACAAGTGCTACTTCATATTTGACACCAATCTATGAAGTTTTTTAGATGACTGGCCCCAGTCGAACACCGGTCCGTCTAATCACTTAGTCACTCCAATCGCTCATGTCGGTTGAAGTTATCAAGACGAAACCAGACACTAACAAAATTTTTATACCCGTTCACGTAGGCAACAAGCCGCTGAATATTAATACTTGTCAGATAGCAGATACGATAGGCGTCTTAAAATGTACATGAGTTCTGACCGCACAAAAAAACCTAGAAGAGACAAGCACTGTTCGGCGCTTAACAGGAGCACCTTAAAAACGATTCGAGAAAGAAAAGACGCATAAATTAAAGAAATTCGTTCCGTTTTAAATGGACGAGGTGTTACTGCCACTCTTCAATGCCGAATATCAATTAAGGACACTTAACCAAATGATACACGCTAACTTCGGGACAGCGGATGTTTATTTGTCTCAATGGAAATTCAGACTTGTTACAAAGTGCAAAAATTTCGCGATGAGAAGTGCATTCGGGGTGAGCTACGTGCTTTAGCTCGGAAATCAATAAACCTTTTCGAACTGGTCACAACTTTTTGTACAAATAACCTTTGCGACGGCATCCAGAATGAAATAACGCTGCTTTATTGTGCTGTACTGTATAGTTTATTGGGCTACGACAGTTTTTACTTTGTAGAGTTAATGAACTCCGTGGACTATGCAACTGGAGTGTATTGTTCACACATGCTTGGGTAGGGCAGAAGACGCTTATTGCCCGCTGGCGCAAGCGTTAAACGGATTTATGATGGACAGCTTTCCTGTTCTCGACCGCTCTAATTAGAAAGCCTGAATGACATCTGGAATTTTTTAAAAGTGCTTAATGGTATGAAGTTCAGAACTACGGTTAAGGTCCTGATGGATTCTACTGTTCTTTCTAGACTTAGCGAAATAAGTTCGCTTAAATTATTTTGAGATCATTCTAGTCGGATTGCCTCCTACCAGTTCCATGCTTCCCGGTAGACACGGCAATATAGAAACTGTAAGGACATCGTTTTTTCGGAACTTGGTAAACAACACAGCCAGATGGACGTCAGTTTTACCGGTCTGTGACTTGTCAAAGAGGCAAGCGCCTTCTTATGCAGCTGTTCCTCGGACCTTCTCTGGCAAATGAGACATCAGTTTTTCACACAAAGGACGACAAGAGCTGCCATTTCTAGAAGAAGGGTCCAGCCTCGTAATCGTCCCCGCCGAAAAGCGTGGCGGGACCGCCGCAGTGCAAACGACTGAAGATGTGAAAAAAACAACCGGAAATTCTATGACTTTTCAAAGCAAGAAGGAAAGAAACGGGGCGAACACCAGAACCATTTGTTTGCTTTTTTGTGGAAGTCCATTGTCAGAGATGACAGCAGCAACAAAATGGATGACAGTTATAGAGGGTTTAGCCAACCGAAAATCAATAACAGAGGCGTCGAAGTGGCTGCGCAGGTCTTTGTATGCCGACGCCAAATCGATACATCAGTTGACTGCGTTTCCATCCAAAGCCCAGGCTCAAATCAATTTTCGACTCAACTTTCTTCTGGCCTCGACAATTATTCCGGTGCCAAGGATGTTAATCTCGTGACTCTTTTCGGTGGTCGGCAGCGACTTTCAATAATTCATCACCATGTCGTACGGCTACCTTACTTTAACGCATTCGCGGTACGAGTACGTCTTCATTCTAGCCTGTGTAATACAAAGACAGTTTGGACATGAGACACGTCGAACTATGCCTGACTTCTCCCACGGGCTTAATCGGTTCTTAATTCTCACGACTCTGCTGTGCATGATGGCTTTTGGTCAGTGCACAATTCGGAAACTTTGTCCCACAGCAATGGGTTCTCTCGCCTCAGAAACTTTCTTGAAATATGGCAGGACATGCCGTATCCTCGGTAGTGTTTCTTTTTGGGTCCTCGGGGACAACCACGTGGGCATTGACTTATAAAGGCTTTCGGATAATCATTACACATAAACTGATCGCGGTGATATCGAGTCTTCAGGGGTTTGTCTGCTGAGTTGCTGCTATGTCTGAAGCAATTTAAAGAGAGTTCTCATACAGCTTCGTTTGTGAGTCGTTGGACTGTTGCTGTGAAAAGTGAGAAGTTCCAGACAAAGAAGCAAGCCACGGAGAACAAAAAATGAAATACGTTTGGATAGCTGGAAGTAATAAACGGCGATAAAGCAACTATTGAAGTTATGGACGGTCTCTACATCCCAAAATTGCTTTGACTTCCAAAAACATACAAAGTGTACTTACTACTGAAAATCGCAGTGCTCTTATCCGGAGCACCAGGCGATAACCTCGCAAAATAGTCGCTGAAACTTAGGAGACATGTAAGAAATTATTCCTTTCATAGTATCAGCAATTCGGCAGTCATTTTCTCAGAAAACTTAAAACTCGGTCGTAGGTTCAGATAAATGCACCTTCTGCATTAGAGTTTTCGCCTGGTTCTGGTACTGAATGTGCAGCTTGACGTTTGCTGGACGATACTGCCAAAATCTCAAGACTTTTTTTCAGCTGGACAGGGAACGCTACCAAAGACATAGGAGAACGCCGCCGGGTTTTCCGATATAAGGGTTCCTTGCTGAACTAGTTTAACAGCTTCTGAATAAAAAGTTGGTCGGGTTTGGTCCTGCAGTCCCACTGGCGGTAGGGAAACCCTAGAAGCCTGTAATGCGGGAATGGTGGTCATAGGGCTTTAGCGGGTGGGGCCTTGGGGCAGGCCAAGGAAAAGGCGGTAATTTTAGAAGGCAAATGAAGTCATATTCGAACAAGCGAAGGTAGTTTTAAAGGAGGTGAAATTTGAATGCGTAATATAAAAATTAAAAGATGTATGTATAACAGCTTGTGGAAGCAACTGTAGTGTAAGATGCGAGAAGAAACGCAATAGGAAAGCTGCCAGCCAAGAGGAAGCGTGAACGCATTGCCAAGGTCACTCCGCAAAATTTTCAAAGAAAATAACGAGTGATGGAGACAAGGGCGCAGAACAGAGCGAAGAAATGGCCTCGAAACCAGTGACATAATAGAAGTAAGGCAAATGTGTCGGGGAATTTTCAATTTACAAGAGGGATACTCAAAGGGAAGTAGTAGCTATGAAACCGTGAAGGCCTTTTTTTGAACTGGACGGAGGGTGCTAAGTGATTGCGCAGTCCTGAGGGTTTTAGAAGCGGCTGTATGCAATCCTGAAGAATAAATATTTTAATTATTTCATTTGCACACTGTAAACGAGCATACCGCGCAGAAGTGGGCGGTCGCAGTTAGACAAACCCACGGAGTTTACCAAAGTGCAGGAGGCAATCAGTTCTCCTCACCGTGTGCAGTATTTGCAAGATGAAAGACTGCTTTCATCGGGAATAATATGTCAGTGCCGCAGACCAATGAAACTGCATTATTACGACATAATGCAGATGTATATATGTTTACGTCTGCCAGCATACCCAAGTAGGCATGATTTTAGATGCGGTCGATACAAAACAAATAGTACTAGGAGGCGACTATGCACATATATTACAGGTCCTTGAATGAACTTAATAGAAAAAACTCAGCATGATCTGAACTGGTCACACCCCAAGCAAGTTTGGAATGGATTCATCTGAGCGATTGAGATTGCAATAAAAGAACTGTGTTTAAGCTAGACCTCCTATTTTCAGAATAAATAGAGATACTGATTCTGACTGAGGTGGTGTTTGACAAAAGTAAGCTGATAATAACGAAAGTAATGAAAATCTGTCTGGATATTCTCGATGGGACCTCCGTGGGCACAAACCGCACCACAGCTGAGGAATGATACAGTATTTGGCAGGGTGTGTGCTCGAAGGCACTCCCGAACGAGGTGGAGCAAGTCAGGGGAAACTTTCCTAAACCACAAAAGATAATCGTATTCAGTTAATGACGGTCAGCAAACAGTGCTGAAAACGTGTCAGCAAACGGACCAGTACGTTGATCTATAACACTGATAATGAAAACGCAGCAGAAAAGTAGCACACGGAAACGGATATGCTGCGTTTTTCGGAAGCCCGACCCATGTACATCACCGAAAAATCGTCCCTCGCGAAGTTTTCTGGTATACGTAATTTATTAGCGAAATTTTGCCGAATACGTCAACGGCATTCTTCCTAAAGGGACCGTGTACGGTGCGTCCCGCTGAAGCACCTCCGGTGACGTACGTGCGCACTCACTGGAGTGGGACCGGAAAGGAGTAGAACCGTTGACGCACGTAGCCTAGCCACTCGCTGGATTAGAAAGGAATGTGATCGCACGGTCAGTTGGGAGATAGATCAGTGTGCACTCCGTCTTAACAGTGCCACTTACGTTACTTTAACGTAATTTCACCTACTAAAATAATTTAGTAGGGTGACCATATGACATTCGTCAAGTGTGGCTGCAGGACTAAACCTAGACGAAAAATCGACCAACAATTGGTACCAAAATCCTGGTTCTGGTATCTCAACAACGCCTTTGTCGTCACAAAAAGGAACGAGACCGAAAATTTATACCAGACGTTAAAGGGTGCATTTTGGTTAAGTCAGTTGTCAAATGATGAGGCCTTAAATGACTGTCGACAGATACATAATGACGAAGGACTTCCAACAAATGTCCATGAGAAAGACACCACTGCCGATATTTTTCTCTGCCACAAAGGCAAGAATTCCATCGTTCACAAAAGAAAGTGCTTCGGAACACTCTTCTCTCTTTTTTGTCTATTGTAGAGATTAAAATTTATTTTAAATAAAAGTGAATTATCTTGACCGCCTAATGACATGTAGTGGACATTTGACAAGTTTCACGAAAAACTGCCATAGGCGGGAGAACCATAGATTAAGGACGGACAGAAATATTCATAACCCAGCCACGCCTAAAAGATGTTTTTTGCAGTTACCTCAAGACACCTTCGAAGTGTTACTGTTTGCACCGCACACAGGCATGTACTATTACTACAGAAAGTAGCATCAGGTTTCCAAACTGGCAAATCAAAGAATGAACAAAGTAACATTGCCCTGAGCAGTCAATGCGTTGGTTGTGCTTACATGTATGCTACCACTGCGATCTCCGTCACCAACTATGGGCGAGCTTTCCGTTGAGGCAAGTCTCTTTGCTAGAAAGTGGCGATCTTGTTTATTTTGAAATCGTCGAAGTTATCGGCAGATCCCCAGCTATTCTCCAAGCATTTCTCAAGGCTCTGATTTTCGCCATCGATAGGAGTAATTGTCATTTTGACGTCAATGGGCATTGGGAAGGCATACGAGAAGATCTCATCGGTCGCTTCGCAACATACCACTCTCTTGTTTTACCGGCACAATAAACGCAATCCCACCTACAGGGGACATGCTCATAACCACGCTTCTCCTTTTCCCTCCTATTCACTGTCTGGGAACGTAGTTTGGGACCTCACTATCTCAATTGTATCCATCGTTTGTAGCCTCCCAACCACACGTTCACTGCCGCTCGTGATCTTAGCTCCCCAATTTCCCATACATTAGCAAACGAACAGGCCTCACAGAGGCTGTTGAGGAGAGCTCGGGGTTCTACAACGAAATTATTAATTTTCTAGAGGGTTTTCTCCTAGTTCCAGTGTTTCTCGAAATGCCTATCACCGCAGTGTTACGTAACCAATACCTGCCGAAATCCTCTTTAATGGTGAAAAAATTCAGTGACATAATTCTCGCGTGTCAGAAACAAGTGTTTGACGCCTATAGCTTTCGATAAATTATCAGTAATTAAATTCAGAGATTGTAATACTTGCTGATATTTTAAGTATTGTGCAACCCGTTAAAATTACGAGGTATTCGTGTGCAGTGATAATCATTTCCCATGCTACTGTGAGTATCCTGGCTGTGAAGACAGAATCACTCATAAAATGATAAATTAATCAACGAAATTAGAAGGCTGGGATTTTGTGGAGACAGCATACTTACAGAGAGCGTCTAAGCACGGTTTACAGAAGGCAGTCACTTTATTTTAGGCAATACGTTGCACGGTTGACTTTTAGCTACGCGTATTTTTCTCGACTGAGGTCAACAAAGATGGCTTGTGAAGATGAACTAGATATTTCCTTCAAGACAGTCCTTGAGTCATTTTTATTCAACAAATATGCATACACACAAAATTATTATTCTGATTTTAGCGTATATCACAGCAAAGATAACTCTTGGGCAAAAATTATTAATCGAGAATATAGTTGATGCCCGCTAAACAAATTTGTTTTCTGTCTCCTTGCTTACCTTCCTCCGAACACGATGTGAAAGACCAATATACGATTAGGATACGATGAGGGGTTGCATAATCCGGCCAAGGCGCTTTGAACCCATGCTTTTCAGTTAATCGAAATCCACCTTATCTTTTATTGTCTCTTTCAGACCCAGTTCATCTCCCTTTTTGTTTCAAGACTTTGAGGAAAAAGTCCAACTCGAGACTTCAGTATGGCAGGGTTGTCCCTTGAGAGATCAGAGGATTTGAACCAATTCATAAGATCGAGGATGATATTTTAAACCCAACAATGTGGTAATGAGCGCGCCTGAATAATACGAACTTACGCCAGCACAATGTCGAAAAGTTTTACTCTGTCGGATTTTAGTAGCAAGTAAGTATTAAGGAAAACTGCTCTCGGAGTAAAATCCGAAAGAGTGAGTCTTAACGTGCTTTTAAAATTGGCGTGGCAAACAGACATACGTCTTACGGAGCACGCCGAAATAGAACAGATTAATTTAATTAGACGGCGTCACGAGAAAGCTGGCAAGATAACCGAATACAAAGAAATATTATGCAGATGTGGTCTTGCTTCTCATACTGATCACAACCAAAAAATGACAAACATAATTTACAGTACGTGAAACTAGTAAATGAAATACTTACCACTTTGGTATCCACAATAAAACGCAAAAGAAGTGAAGGCTTTTGATGCACTCTGTTTTGCCTACTACAGTCGTTGTTCGGGACAGTAATAATGAACACTTTTAAAGCCGCTGGAACATTTTTGCTTTAAACTGATCCGGCTTCTCACAGCGAATGAAAACTTAAAGCGTGAAATCTTAAAGGCACAACAAATCAATGTACGTGCAACTCAATTTTTTCAGCTATACAAAGTTGAAATGACAAATATAAAGATTCTGACGATGCTTTTGGAACCAAAGTCTGGACAAGCGTAATAAGAAATCCGGTGTTTTAATTGTTATCCAATCTGGTAGTATATTATTTCGTTTAGGGAATTTCTCTGGAGTCGACTTGTACCCGTCGACAACCTGACTGACCTACATTGGTCTGCTTAGGGAGTACAGTGGGAACGAATAAAATTGTTATTTTTCACTTGTCTGCATATCTTGGCCCATTCTTTGACCATTGGTAAGGGCGAGTCCCTGAGTCTCGTACAGAGCAGGGCTTCGGACGTTTTACTTTCCTCGAACACAACTACTCTTCAAAAACCGTAACATTCAAAGTCTCTTATTTATGTCTGGATCATATAAACCGCCCCGAAACCGATAAAGAAACGAGACACTTGGAGGCGTTGGTTATGTTTCGTAGATAAAAGACTCAAAGGAATGTATGCCTCTCTTTCTAACCTCTATTTTTGTTCCTAGGAAAGTAAACAGACAAATGGTTTCATAAAATAGCAGTTCTTAACTGCACTTGTCTGAGAATATCATCTAAAATATTGTTTGCTATAATTATGAGGAACTGGATAATCTTATAGGGCATGCTTTAACCATCAGCCATACCTCCTGGAGACCTTTCTATAAACACTTTAGACAGAGACCCAAGGTAAGATTGAATGTTTTTGTCTCTTATAACAGCCAAGCCGGATCGGGTTATTTATCCCTCGCATGACTCAATTCAATAATGTCTGAGATTTTCCATGTAATGGATCAAGTTGACGTAGGCAAACATGACTTTCCGTCCATGTAGTTCATCTGCAACCCTAGATCTGTTAACGAAATACTCAGTTTTAGATAATTACTGGCTTTCCAGGAGGATTCAAAAGGAAGTGAGATTTTTTACTGAGATGTAGTTCTTCTTCTCTGTCGTCTAGCACCATCTACTAGTCGTTGGTCGTTTGCGATTTTCAGGTATTTTGGGCACAATGCTCCTTCAATAGATAATTCGGACTGCAAGAGTCAACTCAGTCATATGAAGAATCCAGTAAAATACGTTTTTTCCCGGGATGACAATATCGGCTGTCATTTCAGCGGCAATTGAAGAGAGCTTATTCGTATTCTTGAAGGGTTGCCCTCAGCAAAATAAATCTGCACTCTGCCTTAAAATTAGTAAAGCCTGCCTAATACAAAGCCAAGCGAGCAACGAGGGAAGAAAAGGAAACACAGAGATAATATTTTAAACTCTTCGGAGAGATACTCATTTCGATGTTTGTGCCGGTCTCGAAAACTAGAAAGATTGGCCGAGGTTCCTGATTATCGAAGATTGACCATCTCTCTGGACGACTGTAAAGACTTCAAAAATCATATTTTGCACGCATCTGATCTGGCTCCAATTTCTAACCGCGTTTTGATATAAATGCATATTTTGGTAAATATGAACAGCGAACTTGCATCACATTTGCGGGAATGAATTTTGTGTCTTTAAATTTTAACTTAATCCATGACAGTGGTAACAGTTATGGTAATGGTAGTGATTATGCGATATGTTGCAGGATGGTTGTCCCCCATTGTAAAAATTTTTCTCCTGTTCTTTATTAGAAGTAAAATGCAGAATGTAAAAGACAGCACAAGCTAAGCAACTGCGGTGAGTTACAGTTGGAAGACTCGAATATCTTGCTTTATACACAATGCTTCTTATTGGATTAATTTTATCGCAGCTTTTACACTCGCAGCATACGCTCAAAATGACAAAACATCGAACGGACACCCTAACACTGTTTTCAAAAAGATAGCATTGTTTGCAATGTCCACGGCTTTTATGTGAAAACCTGGTGTTTTGCGAGCATCACATCGGGTATGTACGCGCAGACGGGCGTTTAAGCTGCGCCCAATCCCCCGTCAGATGACTGACCAACTCAGACAGTGGACCTGCGCAAGAGGGAATAGCGGCTGAGGTCGACTCTGGGGGCAGTGCCGCCATGGCATTCAGCGTACATTTCCCAAGATAGACAGTTTGACGCGTCTTTAAACTATCAAGGTACGCCAGTGTTCATGGCATGGAAGGCGGTTTACTAAAGACATAACTCGGTCCTCTCAGGATGGAGAGTCGGGTTGCAATGACTCCTTCTCAATGTGCCGTCTATAGTACTCCCACTCAAATGGGACCTGAGCCGCTCCTCTCTTGTTTGTGTGAAAAGCTGCGCCATCTTGCACGGACCAGGGATGTGTGGCATGCATAGTGGGGTATTTGGCTCCGTTAGCCACTGCTCCCTATTCCGCCTCCGGTCCTTTGACTCTGTCATGAGGCTGTGTCCAGGAGGATGAAGGAGTAGAGTGGATGCGGTAGATGCTGCGTCAGTCTACTAGCAACGCAAATCAATTCTTATAGAGGCGAAAAGGCGATTTCCAGGAAGCAGTTCAGAAGAAGAAGATGATGATGCGATCACGAGCAAGTCACCATCCCAGAATCCAATCTGCTGTGGTATGTGCAGAGGCGTTTTCTAGACAACTTGCAAAGAAGTAACACTTTCTCAGAAGGAAGGCATAGCAGTTACTTTAAAAAACACCAGAACATGCGCCTATGAAGATAGGCATCTTTATAATATACTAATATGTATCATGCCGTTAATACTTGGATTTCATAAAGAAGAATCATTATAGAAAATATTTAAAGGGAATAAGATTTGACATGTCTTCTTTAAGACTCTATTTGCTATATATGGAAACTGAAAAACGATCCGCAACTACTGGGGATACCAGAAACTAATGTCGCTTTTTAGTGAATGACAAGGAACTTTTTAGTGGAAGACGCTTTATGTTTTGATCAGTATTATAACTGCTATTATTTGATCCAGTGCTGCCCATCTTGAAACTGACTTCTCTATACCATCTTTGTTAAAGGTCTGTTTTTATAAGAATAATATCGAAAGTCTAGTTTTAAAAGCATCGACATTTCAAACCGTTTTTCCGCTCAAGAAATGCTGCAAAGATCTGAACAAACGATAATCATTTTAAGTACAATCAGATAATAAAGTCGGTGGAGCAAAAGATCCCAATCTAAACCTTGGATCTGGTTCTAAGTCTGTCGACCACAATGCGGCCTCGCGTTTTCATGTATAATAATAAATTCTTTAGCGGAACTTTGGACGTTTAACGGCAAGAGTTTGGTTCAAACGTTCTAATTGCTGACAGTGGACTTCTTCTATTACAATCCGGTCTCCTTCTGGCTGCTCCAAGTGAAGTATGCCACCATACCACACCAAGCAAATAGCAAGACTTTCCTGAGGCATTGGCTCGATTTTGACGTAAGAACTGGTGTCTGACCTCTAGAAAACCATTGATGTCCGCGCTTGTCGTTAACGTAAAAAATCAGTTTCTCATCCGCAGTGGCAATTCGACGGAGTAATAGTTACCTCGCTTGTTTATTTGATAAAATGTTACAGAGTTTGTAGTGGAAGGCTTTGTTTGCCATTGAAAGTTGGCGTGAGACCCAACTAAACCCTAGCTAATAACCTCCCTTATCTGCCGAAGATGATTCTGAACAGCATACTATGACTAATTTGGTTTTTCTGATAATTCCTTGGTGATCTGATGAGGATCTGCCTCAACAGTTGCGCGCGGAGTTTCGTTGCCTGGTCCCACTGTTCTTTTCAGACGATGGACATCAGAAAGGCTCAAATCGTTCGATCGAAATCTCGCGAACCAAAACTGGAAATTTTGAATATCTTAAACATTCTAATGAACACCACAAATTATTTTGGTGGGTGTTGTTGCGTCGTTTTCATTGGGAAATGCATATAGTGAAAAAGTGGTCGCCATCGGATTTTACGTGTTTTATTATGTTAAGCCCAACCTCAAAATGAAATTTGGGCAAGATGTGATTTGGTAGTCCCGCCTGATGTGCACAGCATTGTTGGGGTTGGGGTTAAGGGTTAAAATTAGTACTTATGGTTGGGGGTTATGTTTAGGAGTTGTGGTTAGGGTTAAAGGTTAGGGTTAGGGATTAGCGCAACTATTTCTCAACCATTGAAATTACAACCACGCACACCCAAAAGCTTATCTTTTGCATACACCTACTTTGCCTCTTCGCCTGTGCGTTCCCCGGCTCCACCTGCAAAAACCCCTATTACCACCGGTACCATATTATAGGTGATTGGAGTTTATTTATGTCAGGTTGGGCTACAAAACCACATCCGAACCTAAATTTATATCGGAATCTGAAAAACAGGACCTGACTGAGCTGCAAAAGGCACGCACTGCAAACGGAGCAAACCTAAACATTAAATACATATCATTCAAATTAAGACCACAAAAACAGCACTGCTTTTGGTGCCCCTAATAATATTCAGCTGCTGTAGTGTTTTCTAGGTAAGTGAAGTCAACATGTCATAATTGAAGACTAGTAAACGACGACATATTAATTAGTTCAGGCTTATATTCCATTCCTGTCGGTATTGCCGGACAGTTTTAAACAGGAAGTTTGTTTAACTTTGTGCAACCCTGCATGCGCACTATAGTTGAAATGGTTCGAGATAAATGGCCAATATTCCTTGGGGATTTTCCTACTTCGAAGTTCAAGACTCGTGTCCAAACTTCAAAAGCAGGTAGTCGGTCAATCAAACTACTGGGGTGGATTAAAGACGGTATAAATTTGCGTCTTGGCTTCCGAAGAACATATATGGTCGTCCATCACCAGAGACTAACGGGTTCAGCGTGCATCGAACTTTGCAAGAAAGGGGGTCTCTACTGTACTCCTCTCCGTTGGCTTCCACATACCTATGAGCCTGTAAGAAAACACCTGTTGATGTCGCAAGTAGGGCAGATGAGGGAGGCATAGTCGGGCGACACCACTTCCCTCGTCATATCCATTACACAAACGCCCGTTGTCAAGGCAACGGGCGACCTACTGTGTTATCGCTGTGAGGACGTCGACTGCTATCTTAAAACTTATGACCTCGTGAAAATCTTGAGACATTGCCTAGGGACCTCCTTCTCATCTGGCGAATCCGCCTACGAACAAATCAAAAACACGCTATTGAGTTGCTTGCTTTCCGGGCTGGTGGCTGAGGTTCCCGAAATGCAAGTGGTCCAGACGTACAAGGGCTACTTTTTACTTCATATGATGGCGACACCTCTTTAATCCTCAAACGATGCAAGATGGCGTATTTTAAGGACCAAATCTACTCGGTCGCTCCGATTTGCGTCTCATCGAGGATGGAGAAGTGGACAGGAGGTTCATCATCTCAAATGCCCTCGAGAGCCGTCAGCACAACGATTACTTAGTGACAACGTTCTGCAGGACATTGGGAAACAGAGTAAGTGCTTTACCTTTAACGGCAATCATCCGACGTAGCAAAAACATAGTTGCGTACGAAAACTCACCCGGTTGGTAGAGACTCGCTGGAGTACACTAACTGTCCAGCCAGCCGAGCGGAGCCATATAAACACTGGTGAATATGTGTGGTTGCTCCCGAGAGGGACCAGCGTTTTCGAGGGCGCATTATGAAGAAAACCAGCCGACCACCATCAT
>CACRXP010000798.1:241555-252142 GCA_902702965.1 Spirometra erinaceieuropaei
TCCAGACAGACCGTCAGTGTCAATGCGGCCACCAGCATAACTCATTCTATCGGGCATCCGAAAAGATCCAGGCCATTCGAGAACCCCAAACGACTGGGGTCATTCCGCCACACATATCAAAGGCGACGCAAACAAAGGCCAACTGCGCTTGTAAACACTCAGGGAAAGCCCACACCCGTCACACCCATTGTTCCCAGCGGCCCAACCATTCCTGTAAATGCCGGAAATCGCAGAGATCGATAAGCAGAGTAAAGTTGCCTGTAGCCATCCAGTGTGGCGAACATTCTTCCTTTTCTACTTTTTCGGATTCCAGTTCGGAACTTTCCTATAAGATCTACTGCGCTCGCAGCGATCGCAATCGTGTGTCAAGGACCTTGAGGCAAGAAGATAAACTGCCACAGTTATATCGTCCCTGTGCTGTCAAGCCGTCCAAAAAACGGCCTCGCAGATTCGCAGAGGATTAGATTTAGGCAAGTAAACTGCGAATTTATCGTTGTTGTGCCTTTTGCTGAATCCAGTACAAGGTGCTATGCCACTGTGTGTTCGAACATTTCGACCTTTATGCAGCCGAAAATACTCTCGTTGACCTACTCCGAGAGCTTGCACATACATGGCGGCCCAAAATGTATACACGCCCTGATTAATTATTTAATTATATTTCCTGTCCAAAGTTAAATATAATCTACGTACACTGTCTGCTTGTTCCTCTAAGGCTTGTTTTCAAACGGCCGTCCGTTTTGTCTAGGTGCTACTGAAAACTCCAAGCGATTGAGTCGCATACATCAAGAGGCAGCTCGTATGATATTTAAGAACATTCATTTTCAATGACTACTCGAATTTGGCGACTGCTGCCACTTTTGTAACGCAGAATTTACGCCTTGGGCCTTCCCATAAAAAGGCCTTTAATTGTTAAATCTGATATAATCGCTACACCCTTTCATCCCGTCCATCTCTCTGGCAACACCTTATCAAGGTAAAACTGAAGAGCACGATTGTATTGTGGCGGTGTCCCATCTTGCTGGAAGTAAAATTTCTCAAGTTTAAAACCTGGCCTGAATGTTTTTATAAATCCACTGGATCAGATGCGGAAAGAGCGTAACTTCAGCTCAGCTATCAGCGGGAATTAAAAAGAATTTTCGGATAACCCGTACATAAATTTGAATAGGCGGTTAGGAACCTAACCGAGGACTGCTTGTGTGGGGCACAAACAGCATTTGGTGCATGATTCTATCAGGTCACGTGTTTGCTTGCGTGGCGAAAAATATGGAGAATTCGTTTGTAAAATCAAGTACTTCTCGAAAAAGGGGGCGGATGTATGAATTCAACGTGTCTGCATAAGTAAAAAGAGGGTATACTGGTCGAACATCGGAATTTTTTGTTTTTTGTCCAAGGTCAGTAACGGATCGCATCCTGAGACTCGGATGAAAACTCGCTCAACCGATTTATCGATTTGGCGCCGGTATGCAAAGCCCTGCATAGACACTTCCACGCTTGTGTCAGTGATTGGCAAATATTGCCTTATCCACAGCTGCTTTCATCTCTGACGATGCATTGCTGCATGAGTCCCAAAATACAGACGAAAATCAAATGGCTCTGGTGCCCAGCCAGTCCTATTCGCTCTTCGCGAAACTTTGAGTATTTCCCCCCAGAGCCTCATAAATCATGCATTATGTGAGATAGGCAGTGCCAGGTAAAGTCCTGAACAGAATATCTTAAGTCGTCCTATATATGACAGCTTCATAGGCCATGCGGTGTCCACAAAAAAAGCTGAGCAAACTTCTATGGTGATATGGATTATGGAAACAATTTTATCATTGCCAATCAGTTGCCAAGTCTCACTGACGCTGTAGAAGAAACACTGCTGGAAAATTCAACACACATTAGTGTGCTTCAGAGTCAAAATGCACCAGAGCATGCAACGTGGTCCGGTTAAAAACTGACGCTGAAGCTAACGCAGGCCTAATCATATTGATGCAGACCACGTCGATCACGCAAATTTCCTCCCACATTTAACAAACTCCGTTAGAAGCGAACGCATCAACTGTCTTCCGATAGTTATGGCTGCTATGCAAACCGAGCTCAATTTAATCTAGGGCTTATGTTAAGTCGTGCATATTTGGCAAAACTTCCTCGCACTTCGTACAACACCTTTATCCGCAACGCCGTCTGACAGGCTTTAAATTGCGCTTTTTATATCCCCAAATATGTTTCCTGCGCTCCTAAACTACGTTTGGATAATAGTTGGCATGATAACTGTGGGGATGACTGTCTATACCCATTAACGCCTTGTCCGTAGACACACTGACTATAAAATGTAGTAAGACCATGCAAAAATAATGTTACTTGAATATTTTTGCCAATTCAGACGAGAAAAGCAATATACAAGAGTAGGATTAAGATCAGTGAAGGATTATTTCGGAGACCAAGGACTACACTTAAATCGACCCCTGCTGTTACGTACCTGTTATAAGTGTACAAGAGGCAATCATTAGTTAGGTTCAATTTTTTGCGCACATACAGGGGTTGCCAAAATTTGGGCTCTTTACTCTTGTGTTATCAGGTAGGATGGAATTCCAGTAAGCATGGACCACCGTCTGAAATAACTTCGTACGCTGTCTCCTTCTGGTTTTCTCGTGCAGGCTTTCCAGGTCACCTGATAAACCCC
Organism: Spirometra erinaceieuropaei; assembly: GCA_902702965.1. Taxonomy (NCBI): domain Eukaryota; kingdom Metazoa; phylum Platyhelminthes; class Cestoda; order Diphyllobothriidea; family Diphyllobothriidae; genus Spirometra; species Spirometra erinaceieuropaei. The sequence continues at coordinate 244,221 of CACRXP010000798.1, forward strand.
AACTTTTAAATATGGCACTGGAGGACTTAATTTAGCCACTTTTCTTCTACATAACTTATTTATTTTTTTAGCAAGTGTCGCGAAAATTGTTCTGCCAGTTATTTTTTGGAAAAGGTGATTGGGATTGTTAAATATAGTTCTTTTAACCTAGGTTCTCTATGAGCTGTCTGAAATATAGGGCTTCTAAATTTTTTTCGAAGCACGGGGTATGCATGTTCGGAAAGCACATTTATAGATATATTTACGCGCTGTAGAAACACATCCAAATGCATCAAATCTGGAACTACACTACCTCTATGTAGCAATTGGCACGTAGACCAAAAAAACACATGTTTATATGTTTGTTACGAGCGATGGTGCTGCTAACCGATGGTGATTATTTGTTCATAATCAATCCATTGCGACTTCACAAACAAGCAGATTGACAGCAAAGGTCGAGGTCCATACATTATTGTATTACTATCGAGAAATGGGAAGATGATGTCTGGGCATTAATAGGAGCGGAGACAAATGTCTGAGGATGGGACGGGAGATGTGAATAAATTACAACTTGTGAAGAGCCAAATGTGGGATGACCTGTGGTGGGTGTGCTCGTGATTGGAGAGCCAGTGAGTTTGCATTAATTTCTTATGTATGCAAAAAATGAGAAACCTTATGTTTTTTCCTTATTTGACACCGATTCGTGTCCAGAAAACGGGCCCCTGCTGAACAGGTAGTCCCAAATGGTGTATGAAATGTCCATTTTGTCAATTCTGTCCGTCAATCAAAAACATACATTTCTTAGTCTGCCCGAAATGGGGTTAGGTTAATCGACCGACTCGTCCTAAACCCATAACCCAGTGATAATATGGATTGAGATGCAGGATATCTGAAGCAGATGTATGTCCTTACCTTTAACTAAGAAGTGTCTTTGGTTTACAAGATCAGTACATTTTGGCGCGGGCTTCTTTTTTTTACCTGTTATTAATTTTTGCGTGTCTACCATCCATAAATAAAAGGATAAACGGAATTTCCTTTTTAATCACAAACGTTTCGAGCTTTGGCAGCCTTTTCGTCATTTTCCTTAAAATTAAGCACTTGAGACAGCAGTTCCACAAAGGGCTACTTGAGTTTAGCTGGTTTCTTTGGGTGAAATATTCTAAAGCAAATTCTCAGAGATGCGATGGCCAGGCAAGAAACTGACTTCCACTGTTAAGCCAAGAACATTGAACTTTGAAAGTCCATTTAATACTTTGTCTATTTTTAATACTGATATAAGTTTTGCTTTAGCTGACATTTAAGAATTGTGCGTAAATTTTCTGTATCTTCTCCAGCACGTAGGTTATCGAAGGGCTCTTGGCGGTACCAATCTGCAAAGTATCTTTCAAGTCTGCCACTACTCTCATTAGGACACTGATGTTTTCGACGTATACATAAATCGCTGAAGCTTCTTATCATTTGCTACGCTTGTATTTTGTTATGGAAATATTTTCTATGATGGTGTCCAATAGTAATCACCCCGTTTATCCTAAAGTATCATATTTGGTCACCTCACGATAAGCAATCCTTCTAGAGAGTCCGGCGGTGCACGTATTTCGACTAAATCTTTAGTCCGAAGACATTTATGCTTGTAAACTAACGTTCTATTCGATCAAAGCAAATTAAACGCGGTTTGTAGTTGTTTCGATCTGCCTTCTGGGGGTATCCTAGTGTCGGCTGAAGCCTGATGTCCCTTCTGCCCGTCGGCATTGACATCATTTAGAATAAATCAACATTGCGGATATAAAAATCCAAGACGCTTTCTCGAGAATGTCGATGAAAAACTTAATTTTCCATATATTGCCAGACGAGGCGTTTTGCATTATCGCTGGCAGTACCATTAATTGACACGGGATAGTTTGCTCCGCCTGTCCCCATGGGTCCTCATGCGACTCACGTAAACAAGCATTCACGTCTCAGAAGTAGGAGAAATCTAAAGCAAAGAAGTGTGATTACCATATCCGGGGCAAATCAACAGTGTTCCTCAATTTGTCTTATGTCAAACAATTTTGTTACAACACTGCTTAAATAGGAATTAGATTTTTTCTATTTGACTATAGGTAGACTACCTTGACAAACATTCGATTAGAATATCGGTACCGGAAAATGATGATACGTTTTATGCCGTCATTGTGCTAATTAATTTCGCTGCTTTCCTGTGAACATCTTTTGTCATTAGAGCTCATTCATATATGTTTTACTGCCATTCAGAATCTGTCAGTTGACAAACGACTCGACGTACGAGATTATCATAATCAGCTCACGTCGTGCTACTTCGGCATCCAAATGTTGTCTGTGCCAAAACTCACGCGCAGACAAAATTTACTGCATGAGAAAAACGAATGTGTCATCTGCGTTCATGAGGCACTTGACAATATATCAGGAGTGCTCCTGTGTGTTAAACGCCGATTTTTATCCGCCATATCCGCAGCAAAATTTCCGGCATCTACCTGACCTTCCGGCATAGAACATAATTAGCGTAATTGTACCGAGGAGGTGCGTCCCTACATATCATAACTGGGTAAGTATCGGTATCGCAAAAAACACGCAAGGAGTCACACTCTTGCCCGCATATATTATTCGAGGAACTCGGATGGCTATAGATACATGTCGTTAAGCACACTAAAATGAGTAGCGTCCTGTAAAGCAAAAAGGACCGCGAAGCTTTTCCCACTAGTAAGCGTAAATTTCTGGAAGTATATTCTATAGGAGAATAAAAATTAGGTCGTTCGGATCATTGCCAACACGCTGTTAGATGAGTTTTTTTGCCAATGCGATTTCTGCCGGTTGTTACTGATTTGTGCGATGGTGCAAAACTTCTTGGGAGATATCTCATGCTAGTGTCACTTGTTTTAATATGCGTATCCTCGCCTGCTTTACCATCGTTCTCTCTATGCTCCTTATACAATCATTGTATAAACACCCTATCATCTCCCATATCCCATCTAAGTTATCTATATCGAATGGTAAAATACTACTATAATAGGAGATGTTTATCCACCCTGTAAAAAACACGTATACTTGTAAGGAACTTTTTTACGTTGACTGGAAATGTTGGTTTCAAAATTCAGTGTCGTCCTAATACAAGCCTGAAGACAGTTCCTTCCTTGCATCCTTTGTTTGGTAAGATACTTACGACGCTAATCTGGTTTATTTTTACATGCAGCTATCAAACCATCCTTTGCCACAAATATATAGTCAGAATTCTGTTAAAAAAAGTTGGACAAAGCAGATGACTGAGCTGTCAATTAAATATAAGGGGCGCGATAGCGGTGGTGTTGAGAAAACAGTCACGCTGCCAAAGATGGTGACGCAGCAATCTGTTTTGTTCATAGTAAGTCATCTATGGCAGTGCTACTCATGTGACAGCAAGATGAATTAGAGTGTGTCGCCTATTCGCGACTTCGCATAAAAACCAGTCGGCATAATTTTGCGCCTGTAGCAATCGAAAAAATTAAGCTACTCATTGGATCTCGAATATCCTAGCCGAGGATAAAGAAACCACCTTTTATTGAAGTCTCGCAGACGTTAAGTGCCTGCGCAGACGAATAAAAACTCCAGATGTAACTCTCCTTCATGACTAACACAGATGACTGACTAAGAGTTGTGGATTATACACATCTCCGTCCCATCCTCAGACATTTGTCTCCGCTCCTATTAATGCCCAGACATCATCTACCCATTTCTCGATAGTAATACAATAATGTATGGAACTCGACCTTTACTGTCAATCTGCTTGTTTGTGAAGTCACAATGGTTTGATTATGAACAAATAATCACCATCGGTTAGCAGCACCATCGCTCGTAACAAACATATAAACATGTGTTTTTTTGGTCTACGTGCCAATTGCTACATAGAGGTAGTGTAGTTCCAGATTTGATGCATTTGGATGTGTTTCTACAGCGCGTAAATATATCTATAAATGTGCTTTCCGAACATGCATACCCCGTGCTTCGAAAAAAATTTAGAAGCCCTATATTTCAGACAGCTCATAGAGAACCTAGGTTAAAAGAACTATATTTAACAATCCCAATCACCTTTTCCAAAAAATAACTGGCAGAACAATTTTCGCGACACTTGCTAAAAAAAATAAATAAGTTATGTAGAAGAAAAGTGGCTAAATTAAGTCCTCCAGTGCCATATTTTAAAGTTGGGGTTTATCAGGTGACCTGGAAAGCCTGCACGAGAAAACCAGAAGGAGACAGCGTACGAAGTAATTTCAGACAGTGGTACATGCTTACTGGAATTCCATCCTACCTGATAACACAAAAGTAAAGAGCCCAAATTTTGGCAACCCCTGTATGTGCGCAAAAAATTGAACCTAACTAATGATTGCCTCTTGTACACTTATAACAGGTACGTAACAGCAGGGGTCGATTTAAGTGTAGTCCTTGGTCTCCGACATAATCCTTCACTGATCTTAATCCTACTCTTGTATATTGCTTTTCTCGTCTGAATTGGCAAAAATATTCAAGTAACATTATTTTTGCATGGTCTTACTACATTTTATAGTCAGTGTGTCTACGGACAAGGCGTTAATGGGTATAGACAGTCATCCCCACAGTTATCATGCCAACTATTATCCAAACATAGTTTAGGAGTGCAGGAAACATATTTGGGGATATAAAAAGCGCAATAGAAGCGAAGAGCCGGGTCCCAGGAATAAATCTTGAAGAAGGAGACACGATCGCCGGGACAAGAGCTTTATTAGCCTGACGTTTCGGATTCCTACTCGAATCCATCATCAGAGACAAAAGAGTAGAAACGGGTGGTTGTTGCTCAAGGGGCTGCGGTATTTATAGGATGCATTAGCCATGCTACCGCATACCTATGAACGTTCACGGCTCCCCCCTTCATCCGGGATTGTCGTACTTGGTGTGATCATTGCTTGATGGCCGACATTCGAGTCGATAATTGCTGCAATTTTCATCACTTGCGTTGGATGTTGGCGTGATGATTGCTCGACCATCTGACGCGTTGACCCGGGTGTTGGGAAGAGTGTTCACCTCTGCGCTCACTGCATGGCTTGCTACCCCGCCTAGACGAAGTCTCAGCACGCTGTATTGAATGGGAAGATCGTTGCACTTGCTGATGGACTTGGGGCCAGTAAACCATGATTTCAGTAGCTCCCGGCTCACTCCGTTGTCACCCCTTGCGAGAATTTCGGCCTCATCGAATTTAAATGTGTGGCCGGATCTCGTCGAATAAGCTGCAACTTGAGAGCTGGCGTCATTTCTGCGCACCGCTGCCGCGTGTTCGGCCAATCTCGTTCGGAGCAGTTGCGGACAAAGCGGAGAAACCGGAAGACAGCTCCGAACGAGAATGGCCGAACACGCGGCAGCGGTGCGCAGAAAGGACGCCAGCTCTCAAGTTGCAGCTCTTTCGACGGGATCCGGCCACACATTTAAATTCGATGAGGCCGAAATTCTCGCAAGAGGTGACAACCGAGTGAGCTGGGAGCTACTGAAATCATGGTTTACTGGCCCCAAGTCCATCAGCAAGTGCAACGATCTTCCCATTCAATACAGCGTGCTGAGACTTCGTCTAGGCGGAGTAATTGGCCACGCGGGGAGCGCACTGGTGAACACTCTTCCCAACACCCGGGTCAACGCGTCAGATGGTCGAGCAATCATCACGCCAACATCCAACGCACGTGATGAAAATTGCAGCAATTATCGACTCGAATGTCGGCCATCAAGCAATGATCACACCAAGTACGACAATCCCGGATGAAGGGGGGAGCCGTGAACGTTCATAAGTATGCGGTAGCATGGCTAATGCATCCTATAAATACCGCAGCCCCTTGAGCAACAACCACCCGTTTCTGCTCTTTTGTCTCTGATGATGGATTCGAGTAGGAATCCGAAACGTCAGGCTAATAAAGCTCTTGTCCCGGCGATCGTGTCTCCTTCTTCAAAAAGCGTAATTTAAAGCATGTCAGATGGCGTTGCGGATAAAGGTATTGTAGGAAGTGCGAGGACGCTTTGCCAATTATGCACGAATTGACATAAGCCCTAGATTAAATTGAGCTCGGTTTGCATAGCATAGTCATAACTATCGGAAGACAGATGATGCGTTCGCTTCTAACGGAGTTTGTTAAATGTTTGAGGACATTTGCGAGATCGACGGTATCTGGGATCCGCTCTTGCCACCTCAGTTTTAGTATCCGCAAATTCAGCTAAGATGGAAGTCGATACTATGGCGATAAACAATGCCGAATTTACCTAAAATGAATACTTTGAACTAAAGTGCGTATTCCGAACCATATAGGCGCCTGCCCATGTCTCAGGCGTTGTTTCCATGAAGACTTATATGTATCATTCGCTTTGGAGCGTTGCGCGTACCTAAATTTCCCTATGAGGAAGTGATAGGCTGATCAACCTGATGTAGTCGAATTGCCTTGGAGGTACTTCAGTTTTGATTACATCTACTCGGCTAATTTATTGGGCGGCTGCCTTTTATGGCAACGATTGGCCGAAGTTGGACATTTGCTTTATGGATTTTTTTCAGACCACAGAATCGGGCTAGAGCGGTGTCGGTTGTCTTCATTTGGTGCCATTCATTATCCGCGATCACATTTTACGTCGGTATTCTCTAGGCAGTTTAATCAGCCGATCTGCCACTGTTTTGGCTTGTGATTGCTGTTCTGGTCTGTAACAATCTCTGTCATCAAGAAAGGCTTCAGCTTTTTCATTATAGTCTTTTCGATTTATTACGACGGTTGATCGTCCCTTTTCAGCAGATAGAAGGATAATTCCGTCTTCTCTCCTCAGTTCCCTCATAGACTTTGACTCACTCTGTAAAATACATTTGGTTGGTCTGCGTGTCATCGGCAAGGAGGTAACACGTCGGATGTTTCACTTCTCACAAGCATAACTTCCAGAGCTGCAATGAAGTCGACAGGATCGACATCTGCAGTGTTGAAACAAGTTTCACGCTGTAACACTCGTAGTTGCTGCTCAGACGAGAGGTTGAGGACCACGTTTGAGCTTTCTGTGCCTTGCGGATTTAGCATAGTCAGTTTCTGTTCCAAAACTTCTCACTTTTTGGCTTACCTGTGGTGTTCCAAAGCGAAGACCGTCTTTCCAAGATCTGCGGCGATAGAATCGCCGAGAGAGTGGACAGAATGCCTTATGTTCTCCTCGAAGTCAGCCTTGTATTTCTGCAAACGCCGGTGACAGTCGTCGATCAGAACTCTTGTCATAAGTTTGAGAATCCGCCTCAAAACGTCTATTGCCATAGCCGTATTAGCAAGGGCTTTATATGTCGGGCATCGCGGGGTTATTTCGAATTGGAGACATCGGTGCAGAAAACGCGACGGATCGTATGTTGCCGCAGCACATGTGGAGAATGTTGGTCACATTTCTTAGCATAAACTGAGGAAAAAACCCTTTGAGAATTCACAACAGTAGCACAGCCTTCGATGCGTCACGCCAAAATTCTTCCGATCAGATAATAGCATCTCCAAGGACAATTAGAAGAACCAGCCAGATTCTCTAAACTCTGTTGACACTTCCATAGTTTATACTATCTAAAGAAACATTATCACTTCTCCAGAAATAATGGTTGTAAAAGCTGCTTCATCAGAAACCAAAACCAGATAAATTAACACTAAGAAACTGTACTGCTTACGAGGTAACAAGAATTCATTAACTACATCTCGAAAGGATGCGACCCCCTCCCCCTTCACGTGTGTGCCATGCAATCTACCTAATGAATTAAATCGCTGTTTCAGGAAGATTTTAAAATTAGAAAAAAATTAAAGAAGAGCAATAAAGCTCCAGGCTTGTGTGAGCGGGTCGAGGCTGCTAATTGATGTGACAACAAGGGCGGATCGTTTGGAAAAAATAAACAAAAAATGATGAGTGACAATTCCGGCAAAAAAGTGGATTGCGCAAGCATT
>CACRXP010000799.1:0-77567 GCA_902702965.1 Spirometra erinaceieuropaei
GATGCGGCGGTGGCTTGGCGGTCCGAGTCCGAGTTGTTAATTGCCGCGATTTCGTCATCCGTGCTCGATGCTGGTGTGACGATTGCTCGGCAAACTGGCTCACTGGCTCACTTATTCCTATCGAATAAGCACGGCTAATACTTGCTGGTATTATGCTACATTTAGTGACAGAGCTCGCGGCCGCAACTTTCCTCGATGTTTCCTCTCGAAGTCGAGGAAACAGGTCGGCCAGAAGATCAGTGCCGTCAACTTCCAAGATTCTCTGGCCCTAGTCACACAATACGTCTGCGACCATCTGACTCGCGAACATATCCTCTTCCCCATTCCCAGTAATCAGTCTCCTTCAGAAGTGCATCAGGATAAACCGTGAAAGAGATCGTCCTACAAGCATAATGGGTGTCTGAAGGATACTCGTTGACATCCTAGTGGAGAAAGTTTTTTTCAATTGCAAAGGGATCCGTTATAATTAGACGGCGTGCCGTGAAAGTGACTAAACATCATTGCCCGGGAAATCCGGGAATCCAACCCTCATGAAAGGAAGGAATGAAGGCAGTTGCGACGGTGAGGGCTCTTCAGCTTATTCGTCGGATACGGCCGAGGGAGACGCTGAAAAGTCGCTTCCAGAAATCTCAACAGCTCGCAAGGACGTCGGCCGGATAATGAGGAATGGCCACCAAAGGAATAATTATGAATAAGGGAATTCCATTAGGGTTCGAGGTACTGGGCAGTGGCCTGGGAATAAAGACTGAGAATGACAGACGGACTGATATTCAGTCGGACAACGAGTTTCGTCTGTGTGCTTTCAGGGATTTCGTCATAGACGGTGGGAGAGGGATATTGCAGGCGTCAACTTTGCCAGTCATCGTATCCCAGTTACCGAAGGAGGCATACTCACAGGAACGATAACCTTCCATCTCGAACGATGGGTTTGAGACACCCGCTATTACAGGAGAAGCTATTTGAGACCTCTTACCATATCTGGTGCAGTTGCAACTTCTGAGTCAATTCCGCGACAGTAATAAAGGGGACCAGGAAGGCGAGGTGACTAAAACCAGAAATCTTGTGAGGCTATGCAAGACCTGTCATAAACGACGTTTCCCACATGTTGTAACAAACACTAATCGGATCAGGAGAACTTCGGTGCGTTCGCTGTGGTTAAAATATTGGGCATGACCCCCTAACTACCGCAACTCCAAATGAATTCCCGGTTGCCCGGGGGGAGATAGGAGATACAAGAGCGAGGGACCTCTGTGCGCAGACCCCTCAGCTGCAGCCCCCGTCGGAAGTGGACTCTGACGAAGTCAGGGTGTGTGCTGACATTGTCAAATCATGACGGAGAGTGTGGTACCGGCTGCTGTTATGCATGCGTGGGAACATGACCGGGGATAGTTTGCGTGAGGTCAGGGTGGCTCGTGTGTATGCGACCGCCCCATGAAATAAGGTGAAGTAGCTCTGCAGTTAGGCTTCCAATGCATCAAACATTTTATGTGTCACCAGTCGGCTCGGGAATCGATATTGTTCGCAGAATCGGAGAAATAGCGAACAGTGAAGCCGTACGTGTCGAAGCTGACTGTTAGTCAGTGAACAATGATGTGTAATCAGTCAGAGTTCGTGCCCAGGCTAAGCAAATGCTGGAGTCGTGGCTAAACTGACAAAAAGAAGATTGCGGAGGGGTGATGCATTATTGCGAGCAGTCTAGACGGCTTGTCTGGGCAGAAAAAATTAAAGGGGAGAGTTAGTAGGGACAGTTCGACTGTCGTTTCCGACGAGGACAGATGTGTTCCCCCTAGCAAGGCAGGCGCAGGGATTGTGACTTGCACTGCATCTCTCTCGCACTCCTCTCCTCATCCACCTGGGTCTGGTGACAAGACAGGGTCAAGAGGACCGGAAGTGGGATAGGCCGCAGGTGGCTGTTACGGTACGAACCCTCACCTCAGCGTGCCATCATACCCCCTGGTTCATGCAAAAACGACCAGGACTTCACGTAACGAGAAAGGGATCCCAGCTGGTTGAGGATACCATTAGGGCCACATTAAGAAGGTGCCATTGCAGCCTGGCTGTCCGTTCATGCGCAGCGGCTGTCGAAACAAGACAGCCCGTTTAGGAGAAGAGGAAGATGCAATCACTGGAACAAGGAGTTTATTGGCCTGACGTTTCGGATTCTCACTCTGATGCATCTTCAGAGGCGGTTGCAGATAAACAGCCCGTCTTCGCATTCCACACACGTCTGGTCCGAGCATGATGAGCTGGGCTTTTACAAAACAAAGGGGAGAGGAGGACGATTCGATCCTAACCGAATGGTAATGCCACGGAGGTCACAGCCAGAAGGAGCCATTGTGGCCTGACTCCCTGTCCCGGAGGAGAGGGACCGAGTTATCCCGTCAGTTGGCAGTCCTTCAAGGCACAATAACAGATCCGAGAGCGTCAAATTATTCATATTGAGAGGTATGCGCCGAAAGTCGACCTCACGCACCATTTTCCTCTCCCAGGCGAGTTTGTCAACCAATCGATGCTGAGATTGGGCGCAGTGGCTGAAATAGCTAAAACAGCCGGTTTGCGTGCGTCACATATACGAGAATTTTGCGCCCTGGGGATGGGATGCCTAGAGTGTGGCAGAGTAACAGAGGACCAGGAGGAGGAGGAGGAGCTGAAGAACACACCTCTCACCTGCGTGAGAGTTGCCTAGTCCCTATCTGTGTTGTGTGGTATCGATCGAGTTCGTGTGTGGTGCGTGTGTTGATAGGGGAATTTGTGGTAATTTGATTTACTCCGAGTTGGTTTATCGCAAGAGTTCATGTAGAGACATGTGACTGAGCAGGCGCATGCGGTGGCCGAGTGCCTATGAGCAGTGTGGACAGATGGGTCGTGTGCACTTGCTGCATGTTGAGGCTTCAGGCACTGGTTCGTCAGCCTCTGCGCGACGAGTTCGCAATCAAGCGACCTGGTTGATGTGTGGTGTAAATGTGCCGTGGCAGTGATGACAGGACATGTTTCATTTGTGTTGTCTGCGTTGGTGATGCTGCTGGTGGCGACAACGCCGATGTAGGGGAAGCTGGCAGTATTGGGTTCGGGTGGGTTGTCGTATGTCTAAGACGGGTCTGAAATGTGGCTATTGTGGTAATTTCCGCCCTCGTGGACATGCAAGTAGCCGAGTATGCCCATGCGGCAAGTCAGTGTGCGCGGGCAGTGCAGCGAATGCAACGGGACCTCATGCACTTATTCGCCGGTCTTAGTGCAACGGATCCTCATGAGACCACCCAGGCCGATGCGTGATATGAGGGTGTGAGCGCATTGAGGGCATACTAGGGTGGAATCCACATTGCCAGTGGTGTGGACGGTGGGGGTGTGGGTGGTGGTTAAGGGATCGTCGGGAGTGTAATCACTGGTGGCGAGAGTGAGAGGGGTTGTTGTGACCGCCTGGAGAATTGTGGGAGTGGTGATGGGGTTGGTGGGCACACCTACGGCGGGGGGACAGCGAGAGGGTACGCACCGGTGATGGAGGTGGCAGTTATGGGCGTCGTGGTGGCCGCGAGTGGGATGGCCATGAAAGTTCATATGGAGGTAGGAGGTGGATTTGTTGCCTCGTCATTGTATCGAGTCCGCAGATGTCCAACGAGACCGATCCGCGCGGAATGTTCGTTGAAAGCGTGGACACATTGGAAGTGATGGGGTGTGGAGATGAACAGTCCGCAGCTATGGTGGCTATCATCCGGTCGACTACAGTCTTTACTGGTCTTCACTAGGCAAGTCAGTCCTGAGTGAGGTTCACCCAGGTCGACGAATTAATTTGTCAACTGTCACTGTTGTCCTCTTTGTCGACAGCACCTGTATCTTTGGGCTAAACGTAAACCCCACAGCGTTATCTAAAGAAATGCAACTACCGAAAACTAGGGGCAAGTGGCTTTTGACGCTATTGCCTGTCCTGATATTGCAATTGACTGCGCTTTTTGCCAACTCTGTATAGGCAAGTGACCTTATGCATGACTGAAGAGAATATTCTGGTAAGAACTCACACGCCTGCTTTCTAGGGGTAGATTGGAGAGATGTGCGTGTTGAAGATGTCAGATGAAGTGTTTGTTTTCCATTCACCGATTTATTCAGTTGACCGTCGTCCAAAACATCAGTAATCTTTCGTTGTTTTATGCACTCGGACCTCAGACTGACACAATGAGCATGAATCCATTGTATAATAATAAGTAATATAATAATGCATTATATACGCCTTGCCGAGTCAAATGTCATATGAATCTTATATTCTTGCGCATTAAAGTCGACTTTTATCCTTTTTTAAGTGAATTAATTATTCTGCAAAAACAAATAACCGTATTCCTCCACATATGCAAAACTTGCGAAGATGCAGATAACGCGAAACAACTCCGATGGCCGACAGGCCTTCTTCTCTTTCCTCTACAGACACTTCACCACAGAGTCGAATTCGGAAAAAATGCCCAAAATTACCTTTTCGTGGATTTTATCCGACTTACCTGCAAGCATTCAATATCCAACTCCTCGAAATGTAATCACGTTGATCATCACAGGCGCTAGACTGACGGCGCTCAACACCTGAGGCCTGCCAATGTAGCATTTTCCGCAAGTAACGTAAACTGTGTCACGCAAACACAGTCTTAGCACTTAAATCAGGTTGTTTGCATTTAATGAAAGTAAGTGACGGTTAGTAGCATTCAGCCGCGAACAACAATAATTTCTTGCTACTCAAATCGTTTGGGTAGATTGAGTAGGTGACCGTTCTGTTAACACGAAGTGGTGACGGACTATCCATACACTAAACGCACAGGATTCCGGATATTGGCTGTATTTCCAGCAAAAAACATTGACATTTACCAAAAGGCCACTCATGTACATGCACTAAATCATATGATCTACGCAAAGTGGTTTAAATGCGGAATGCGCTTAGTATTTGATTACTAAACCTCCTAAGCGTACTTGCGGCAATTGGCCCAAATGGAGTCTGTAAAGCGCAGAACTGCTGCGCATGGCTCTGTCTCAGGGCGTCCTCTCCAGCACCTCCCAGTTGACCCTGTTAAGAGAAGTGGGTCTCGCTGAGAATCTCAATGTCCAATTTACAGCGTGCCAGTTTGCTGCCGACCAGGGCCATCCTCCTTTCCGGGCGGTTTGCCGTCGAGTTGTCTAAAAGGCAGTGGACATTTCAGGCTGGTTGAGTGAGCAGTACCACTCTGACAGCCTGCCAGATGGCATGGAGGCGTGACAGTTGTTTGTTAACTTTTTTCGAGCGTGCATTGAGCCCACAGTCTATGGTAAGCATACCTATGACGTATTTTTCCGGTAGTTTTTAGCGGACTATTTCCTGCCACCTTCATTACTAGGGAATAAACAGTGATATTCCTCAAGGAGCTATTACCAAAATGCACACAAAATGTGCAGTTCCTTTGTGACAACCAAATGCGTAGACAAAAAGACGGAGTTGCTATGGGATCGTCTCATGGTCCTATCCTAGCCGATGTCTTCATAGGCGAGTTAGAGAAGTTTCAGTTAAACGACCGAATCAAAAAGTTAAGGCACTACGGTCGCCACGTTGACAACATCTTTGCAATTGCCACCAGAGAAACCAACATAACCACCCTCTTGGATGCTGTAAGTCAAGCACATTCGTTGATCAGACTTAAGTTGAAGCTGAAAAGGGCGGGCTCCCTGTCTATCCTAGACGTCCTTCTAGGCAGAAGAACCGACAGCAGCATCCGAGGAAGCGTCTGTCGAAAGGACACCTTGTCTGGGCAGTATACGAAGTTTAGGTTAAGATGATACCATACCAACAGCACAGGTACTAGCAAAAAGCAGATACACGCGTGTTTCGCCGATATTCTGCCGCTGCATTGCACAGCTGCAAGGGGTTCGGCCCGTCAGTGTGTCCCCCAGCATTGCCTGTGTGTTTCCTGGTAGATACTTCAATCTAGAAATTGTCGCTTTTTAATTTCTTCAGAAATTATCTACGAAGTTGGAGTAGATCAGTTTATTCAAGGTCTATAGGCTCAGCCCGAGAATTTTATGTATGAATATTTGGACCAAAGTTCATCAACCACGGCGGGTAACCACGCAATATTCACTAATTGCCGACAGGCAGCTAGTAATATACCATAGGTTAAGGTGATACCATACTAACAGCACAGGTACTAGCCAAAAGCACACACACGCTTGTTTTGCCACCAAACAGATTCACATCACGGCAACTTAAAGGCGTTCGCGAAGTCGAGGAATGTTAGCATTGACGCGGTTGCCCCAAGTTCCTTTGAGGGTCTTATCGTAATGAGAGTAAGTCCTCCGTTTGTGAAATGTATATTCACTTGTCGTGGCTTGGTCCAGAAAGGCCCCTTAAAAAGCACAAGATCTCGCTTTAACACACCTAAAAGCACAGACATATGAGTTAAAGCAGTGTCTAGAGGAAAAATAATATTTTAAACATTATGTTTTACCCAACCCAATGTTGTGAATTTTATGATTTCCCTGTCAACACAAAAGTATTCACTTACCAGTCTGCCCCATCATGGAGATAATACTGTCATTTCCCCTGGCCGTTGTGAGATTTCCATAGGAGCTCACATTCTAAAATGTTATGTACGTTAAATATTACCAAAGAAGTTAATTTAAGTGAAGGGCCATCCATATATGCATACAATAAGGTAGACTGAATGTCCATTGCACGCAGTAATCGGGAATTAATTTTGACAAGTCCTTAACTGATCACCGTCCAAAAGCAATTAGTCCAACGAAATAAACGCCTTCAAACGATATGGGGGGCGAAATCGCATTCCTTCACTGCAATTCGTACACCAAGTTCAAAGGCACAAACGACAATTTAAGCTGCTGTACTCTAAATAAGAAATATAAATCGCATACATCCAAGTCAAAAAAGCAAGTGTATTGCATTCATGTAAAAATGGTAGTTCCAAGTATTAAACTGAAAATATGTTGCTGACAGCCATCATGGCTATGCCCAGTATCCTTGTCCAAGGCCCCGCCGCTTGAAGGTCACCTGCCCCTGGCAGCGGGCCGCTCCAGACGTGCTGACCCGAAGCCACTCGTACGTCTTCAGTTCGGACACACTTGCGTTCACCAGACGCAGCTGTCCATTGGAACGCACCATCCCTCAGCGAATGCGACCTAAGCCACTAGGCACACCACCTCTCGGTAATTGCAACGCAAACCGATTGGACATCCCTTCAGATTGCTCAAATAAAGAAGCTGCCAACACCCTCTCACAGACTCTCAGGAATGACTGGACCCAGTCAGCACTATCCTGGCAGACACTGCTGCCTGAGAGGACAACTCTGGGTTCTGTGCACAATAAACGCCCATTCGGCTGCCTTTTGTCTTCTCCTTATGACTTGATAATTGTAGCTCACAGACTACACTTATTCCCAGCAATCTGGTAGATGCTGTCCTCTCCTAAAGTACGGGATTTGGCCTGACACTCTGTCCGCCTAGGCGTTCCAAACACCCAAACATAAGACAAGGGATGACAGTTCGAGCATCACGAAGTTCAACGTCCCCGGCGTGCCCAAGGAATTCTGCGCGACACCGGTGGCAAGTGAATCATTTTACAGTGGGACGGACCTCACAGTATTAACCACACGTCTCTCTGTTATCCATCATACGTCGTTGAATAGATAATGTCCATGTAGTCGCAGGTAAACCCGATCGCAGTAGCTAACATGGTCGAACAGACTGTGTACGCGGCTCACATTCGCCCTGGTCCCCAATGTAGGTACTAGGATTTAATGAGTACGGCTCAGATCTCACTTAATTTACAGCGTCATGAAAGTCACATTAAGAAGAAACCATTGCAGCCTGACTGCCAATCATGGGGACGATCGAATTACGCCGAAAACTGACTACTTTCCAAGCCACGAATCGTATCACACCCTGAGAAATTTAAACTGGTCGGATATATGTTATAGTGTGGTATGCACTGGTGTGACGTGTGGCAGAGGCGGTCCTACTCCGTCTTACTCTCACTCATGCAACAATCGACTGTCCGGCTATGTGGATAAAATAGTAATGGGATTGGGTACACCGATTGACGTCGCATGACGACAGGCGCCTAAGTCATGTTGGGCATAAGTTCAGACCTCGGAAGTACTCGGTGCATCCCTATATAAGGTATGTCGAGAGACAAACGGACCTCTGTTTCGGTCCAGTATATACGCCGGCGTGGTAGGTTGTGGGCACCAAGCACTCACATACATAAACATATTCATATAAGAACTCTGCTTGTGATTCGGATTATGTTCATTCAGTGTTCAGTACTATTGGTGATGTGCCTCGCGGTATTCTTTGTAAGGCTGTCGGGAGAAGTAGCCTGATTATGCACTTTTGATGCCATAAATAGTAAGTGTTCAAAGGCATACCTTGATATGCGTGTTAAATAGTAGAATATGAACGAGCGTTTCACTTCCGTGGACTTCTTATGCAACCACACATCTTGTTCCATTATTAAAACTCGGGTCTAAAATAAACAGCTTAACATGCAGCCAATGATTAACATGGACTATAGTGTCCATACATTTGAAGCACATTTGTTCGTTTGCTGATCTCATTAATTTACATCCAAATCTAAATGACTGTTTTGATTTGTCGGTGCCCTGAAGAGACACTAATGGGTCGTTTTAAAAGCAGGTTAGACGAAACGATTTGTTATAAGTACAAGTGTTCGCGCCTGATTTTTTGCATTTAACTCCAATCGCACTTCTGGCAGTGCTGTTCAGAGATTGCACAGTAAACGATGCACGCTCCCCTTTCAGGTAACCGTAAGCGATTAAATGATGATTGGCTGAAAGAGGAAATTAATGTTTTAAATTAGGGGAGCATGTCACTGAAAAGAGCTCTAAGCAGTAAATCCCGTTCCTCCGTTGTCGATGACATATATACGCATGCTACCGCCTGTAATGTTATCTGAAATTCTAGTATGTGTTTTCGATTCGGAAAAGATTGTATAAATAAAGTTGCAGTACTAATCGTCGTGCAATAACATCCTTAGTTATTTTAACCACGTCAGGATACCGGCTTTTAGACAAACTTCTATTCAGTCATCTGCAAATAAATCACTCCCTAAAATGGCAGAATGTGTGTATCACGTAGTTCTGAAACTCTAAATGCGGAGGCATATATGTGTACATGCGCAATTTTAGTGCGAATTGTTTTTGCCCAAGTAAGTTAGACTGCGTACAACTGCATTTATACTTCAAATGCCGTTTCACCAAACTAGATGCGGTGAGGTCTTTGAGTACCAAAGGAATATATGCTACAAAGAAAACTGCCGAAATCAATGCGACCTGCATGAACACAATTGAGCAAGTTTGTGAACATGTATACATGCAGTTCGGCATGAATATGCAGCATCCTAGGCTGCAGTTCATGCATTGGAAGCACCACCTATGTTTTTCTATGTGTATGAATTCTCCCGATGGGATGTGCAAACTATTCTGTTTACATTACAGAAGTGAACTGAAGAATAAATCTGTCAGTAATTTCTGTGGCTCGGTCGAACACTTCTGAACAGCATCACGAACATGCATTAACGCAGGTGGGGAGCAAAGCACGAAATATATAATTCACCATGAATAATTCCGCAGTAGTCATTTGGTGGAACACAGTGCCAATCCTTTGTCGGATTCCAAATGTTCACGTCGTCCACATTGACATTCTGTAAGGAAAACATGTGATTTAACCCAGGCCAATGAAAAATCGTTACATCTATCAGATGGCGAATCTAACTTACCAACTCCAGAGATCAGTTTCGTGTAAGCATAGTCGTTGTTCTCCTTAAAATTCCAGCCTGCTTCCGAACACTGTAGCAAAAGATAAAGTGGGTAAACTTAGTCGTTGGAAATTTACTGTTCTGGACATTTTGGAAAATCTTCCCATAATAAATCATGGAGAACGAATAGCGACGATAGCTCGCATAGGGAAATGCAGTATGTGAAAATGGTGATCTTCTACCAGAGCAGCATACGCAAGTGTCGGGAGAAGTATGTGACGAAACATGACCGAACAGATACGAATGCATATGTTTCTAACCCACTCTTTATATATACTCTTCGAGCCAATGATCGCGCTGAACCTAACTCGGGTAATGCAATTTGCATGACCTAGAACGAGTATTTTTTAAAGCGGAACGTGTGATTTACGGGTTCACCGAAAGTGAGGGAGTCGACAAGACCTCGGCACAACTATCTTTCACAGCGGTGTGCGAATAAGCACTTGCTCCACAATGAAACGCAGACAGGCTCGAACACGTCTATTTCAGGAGGAAAGTATTCTCTCCAATATGCTTCTCTCGAGATTCTGCTTTGAGGAATAGCATATTTTGACAAACATCAATTTCTTCATTAACTCTGTGGTTAAGTAATACAATCGGATTGGCCGAGCATGAGGTGCCAGCATGTCGTGAATGTTTATAATAGACAAAGACAAATGTCAAGATAAGCGAATTATATACCGACTACTCCTAATCAAGCGGTTTAAATAGCTGTAAGAAAGATTAAGTAAAAAGAACCCATATTTAATTTGACGGAGCAGGTGACAAAAAGCATGAACAGAAGTGATGGAAAACAAAAAGATTATTTCGGGGCACATCGAATGCTGGAAATTTTGTGTAGCGCAACGCTTACTAGGTGGGCTAACTCATGAAATGTCAACCGAAATGGAGAAATGCGTCGAATGAGCCGCTACCTGAGAGCTAGCGACTCCCAGCCTCATTGCTGCTGCGTGCTCGGCAATTCGCGTACGGAGTAATCTCCCAGTTTCTCCGACGTAGTTGCCTTGTCCGCAACTGCACCAGATCCGCTAAACGATTGCAGACGTTTCCTGCCGTGGCAGTGAGTCTTTCGGCCTCATGGCTTGGCGCTTGATGGTTACTTCCGGCCTGTGTGCAACCCCAACTCCAAATGGAGCGAGAAGGCGACTAACGACTTTCAAGGCGTTCTTAACGTACAGAAGAACCCGCCAAAATTTGGAGTCGATTGCATTTGGTCTTTGGTGTGCACTGGTTGACAAAGTTGCGCGGTTAACCATTGGCTCTCAGTACCCGTCGAAGATGTTGTAATTCGGCGACCATGTCTTCCATTTCACTGCAGTGGTTCTCATTGCGCCGGTGTAGCGCCTTACGCAACTGCGATTGTGACTGATCGGGTGGTTGCTATTGAAGTTCAGTATTTGCCTCGTATTTATCGCTTTCCTGAACACTTTGGTTTTTACACCACAACGTTATTTGCGGCAGACGATGTCATCCCTAAAAGCCCTCTTGTCATTTAATAAAGGTCGATTATTACCAACGTTTGGGGAAATCAAACATACACACTAGCCTAACACTTTTCTCTACTCCTGAGATTTTGGAGAAACGTGTGCGTACGCTTGGCGATTTTCTTCGTCAGTGAAGTAATCGAAACATGAACGCTTTGCCCAAACAAATAAAGCCCATCAAAAGATGCCTTTTTATTTTGCGAAAAGTAGCTGAAATAGAATGTAACATGTGCCTCATCTTAAGCAAAGTATAGAATTCCCTGTATAAAAAAATTGGACCATTTCAAAAAGAGTCTCCCAGTTGACATCCAGACAAAATCCCCATAGCAACTGAAAAGTTGCTACGAGGTCATCATTGCCCATCCATGGTGGCGAGTATGGGGATTCAAGGCGGTCATGCGTTGCTCGCAAGTAAGATGTTTGAGTTCATGAACAGTCTTTGCAGCATGTCGCTGTACTCCTTCAAGAATTGCGAAAATTCCCATGGTAAAATTCAAAAGGCAATTGGGCGAGCATACGTCTCCTTTCGATAAATTCTCTTCAGGCCTGTACATTTATATGGCTATTGAAGTAATGAATTATAAGATACGGGCAAGTATAAAATTATGCTGTAGCTCGGGTTTGGAGAGGGGAGGGGAGAGTGGAACACCGAAATTCCAGTCAGCGCCAGCGAGAAGGTGGGCCCTGGGGAAGGTAATTATATGCGGGTGGCTGGCTTGGTGGCTTTGAACCATGGCAACTGTGGAACCTGCTTAAAGTTCTTCTATGCGCAGAAGACCGTTTCGCGTAGCTTGATTACATCCGCCTCTGCCCTAGCCAAGAGGCACTGCCCAAGTAGTGTTGGATAGTTTGACGGTACCTTGAAAATCACTCTGAAGGCCTCTTTAGCGTCTACACGGTGGTCTGTGTCTACAATGTGCACGAGGGTCGAGCCGTTGATGTTCTTTATTTGACCCTTTCCTAACCATACTGGGAGACGTTCTTTTATTCTTTTCGACAAACGTCGGCTCGAGCGACCAATATATTCTGTCCCACAGGAGCAGGTGAAGGAGTTAATACACATAGAGATGGTCCGAGCTGGTAGTTTGCCCTTGCTCTTTCCATATAGGATGGGAATTGCGGAGAATAGTACGCGGGTGTCAGCTGCTCGAAAGGTCTGTGACACAGTTTGAGTTAAGCGTCTTCTTCAACGTTCACTTGGCGAGTTTTCTTTGAAATGGGACCCTGATGAAGGGCCTTTTCTTTACTGCTGTCAGCATCGGTATCTTTGGTGGTCTTTAGACCATGTTCTTAGCAATGAATCGATCAGGATACCCGTTCTGCCAAAAAAAGGCTTTCAATAATGATAAGCTCTTTCTCAACGTTATCGGCTCAGCCGATTGTTCTCATTCTTTGTGTCAAACAGCGGACTAAATTACTTTTAACGTTTAGCGGTACGAAACTCTCAAAATGGATGCATTGTCCGAACCACGTTTTCTTACGATAGACGCTACGTCGAATGCTGCCGTCAGGCCTTCTACTCAGATGCACATCCACAAAGCGAGGTGAACCGGACTATTCTTCTTCCAGAGTGAATTTAATTTATGGGTGCGCCTGATTTATATCATCCAGTAGAATTGAGATGTCACTTTATTTCGATGCAGTTGTGAACATTTCATCCACGTACCATCCACAATATCTCAGACCGTTGGTCTGGTGCCACAGCTGGAAAGCCTTTAGCTTGCCCATGGATGTATTCACCAAAATCGGACCAAGAGGCGAGCCCATAGCTACGCCGTCCATCTGTCTGTACAGATTTTTGTCAAATAGGAACTGTACGTTAAAGGTACACCTCAATAAAAATTCCTTGAGGGCACTCATTGGCATTCCTATATCGGCAATGCAATCACAAAAGCAATGAAATCGGCAATGAAATCACAAAGGTAGTTGACCGTTCCCGGGACCGGTGCTTTCGTAAAATGGGATGAGACATCTAACGAAAACATGATCATTTCGTTCAGATCGAGGTCTTTCACGCCGTAAGTTAATTCAAGGGTATCACTATAGCTATGTGGCGCCAGTTGATACTGCAGAGGCTTAAGTTTCTCCGCCTGCCATTTAGCTATTGCATGGTACGACGGATTCCCCATGCCGAGCGTTGGACGAATCGGTGTGTCATCTTTGTAGATCTTCAGCAAGTAATATAACCGAGGTATATGCGTGCCGACGGGTCGGAGGCGCTCTACGTCGTGTTTGCTTATGCAACCATCCGCCTGAAGTTTTTCAAGCAGTCATTCAGTTGTGCTTCAATCTCATCTGTACGATCCTTCTCCTTTTCTGTCTTTCGGAAATTTGCCTGATCCGACAGAATTGACTGTATTTTCGTAATATAGTCTACCCTGTCCATCAAAACAACGCCACTTCCCTTATCTGGTCTAGTTATCAGAACGTCTTTGTTCTGCCGGAACTGCTTTAACTTCTCAATGTGTGACTTTGTCAGCAAGCCCCGATATGTCTGACGACTGTTCAGGTATTGGTAAGAGCAATTGACTAACGTAGACTTAAGATGTTGTACGCGCTCTGTCGAAACTGGCTGAAGGCCATGTGTTTGATTTAAGAGGTTCTCGAATTGTGTTTCTAAATCTAGCTGGTTGGGTTTCTGGCGAGGACAGCAAAACTTAGGACCCAACGATAAGGCTTCAATCGATGTTCTATCGAGAGATATGGACGAATAATTGTATACGTACCGACTTGGATCTTCAGGAATCTTAGATTGTGACTTGCTCTCATGAATACTCCGAAGAAGGGAAGCCCTCTTGATTTCTCCAAGTCTGTCCGAAATGGACTGCACATAATTCTCGAATTCCTGTCGCTCGTCTTCGCCAAGTTGATCGAATATGGCTGCCCGTTGACACACGTGACCCCCCAGCTCTTCCACCTTTACAAGCGTGCTCTCTAGTTCATTTTCGGCGTATCTTCTCAAGGTATCGCAGGTGATAACCATACGACTCCGTCGCATTGCTCTCCAGTAGGAGTTTGGGTACTCGTTTCCCTCGAGACGTATGCTCGCCAAATTGCCTTTTGAATTTTACAATGGGAATTATCGCAACTCTAAAACAGTCCAAAGATCCCGTGGTGTTGAAGGCACTCAATGGGTACCTACGGTTCAGCACCAAGTTTGTGGAGGCGAAAGTACGAGATAGGTTTATTAAGGAATGCCTCGAGGAAAACGAGTACCCAAACTCCTACTGGAGAGCAATGCAACGGAGTCGTATGGTTATCACCTGCACTAAGCGGGCACGTCTCGGCAGATGATTTCAGCGGAGACAAACCTGAATCCCAGGAATGCGCGATGTCACATAAGTCTCATTGCCGTCATGTGCATATTAAAAGTGGAGTGATGCTAAACTACCTTAGATAACCAGATCACTCCATCCGAGATGGACCGACCGTTGGCTAATATAACACTTTTTGTGCTCGCAAAGTGGAATCCTAGAAAACGAAGAGGCCATTCATATTCTTGTACAGTAAGTGGGTTAACTCATGAAATGTCAACCGAAATTCCGAAAATCGTTTGCGTTTCGAAAGGATTTATTAAGCAGGGTTGTAAAACTGGTCAGCCTGCAACATAATTCTATGATATTTCAGTTACCACAGGATGCCGGCTTTCGAATGAACTTCCGTGCGGCTGCATGCAATAACTACACTCTGTAAAAAATGACGACTTAAGTAGCATGAATTTGTCTAATTGATTTTCGATGCTCCTAAAAGTCCTATCATATTTCATGTAAGACATGCATACAAATATTCATTCTTCTGCTCATTCAGTAGAAAATTATGTCTCTTTCTAATTTTTTACTCCAAGGAGGGGCCTAATTCGGTTTTAAAAGAAGTTTCTACTTGTGAGACTTTTAAACACTGTGAAATGGCCGTTCATAAATCGTCATGTCTCTGCATTTACCAATGTGGCTTGTAAAGTTAACAATATGGATCAAATCCACCGCAAAAGTTTATAAACCCTACATAGTTCCCCTTTATTATCAAAGAGAAATGTGCGGATTTCCGAACGCGGAAATTATACGGCTTGTAGTTTGGAAACTCTGAGTACAAGTGCAACGGTAGAGCGGGTTCAGAATTATTCGGGAATTAGAAAAGTTTTTGAAAACCGAATGATACCCTTCCTTCGAGCATAGGATTGAAAGAAGATGTAATTGTCTACCGAATGAGCAAAAAACGAATATTCTTGTGCCTGTTTTTCATGAGATATATGTCAATTTTTAAGGACATTGAAAATGAATGAGAAAAATTCATGTTAAATAAGTAGTCATTTTTTTACAGAGTGTAATTCTTGCATGCAGCCGGATGGCAGTTCAATCGAAAGCCGGCATTCTGAGGTAACTGAATGTTTATGGAATTGTGTTTCAAGATGATTGGATTTACAACCCCGCTTAATTAATCTTTTCGAAACAAAAACGCATTTCGTAATTTCGGTTGACGTTTTATGCGTTAGCCCACCTGCTGTAATTAAGGAATATGACAGTTGTTAACATTCCAATGGTCTGCAACACGTGCTTCAAGCGTGTTCACGGTTTTGAGACGATGTAGTCGTTGAAATCATGGAAAGTTGGTGTGTTACCCTGTGTCAGCAATCCGTCAGTTGTGCCATTATCCCTGCTGACTTTTGAGACACAGGAGGCCAATAATCCTATGGATTTTGACCTTCATTCAGCGAACATAATCTCAGGAAATGTTTTCATTGAACGTTTTTTCCTTAGTAGAGACCAGTGTGCGTTTGGAGCACTTAGCGACGTGCGTGCACATTGCATCAGCTTCTGACAGATGTGACTCGTGGGGTGAGAAGTCTGGGTACTGCTCAGAGTGGAATAGCCTTCTCTTCTGAGAGTTGACCGCAGCCTTAACTTAAGGATTCCGTTACTGTCGGCACATGCGAAAAGGCAAGCTGCAGGAAATGCATGAAAATAAGGGGACATTTTCGATAAAACAAAATTTTTCTTAACGTGGCGTTCCAAATTCTCTCAACAAACCGCCGGAAATGAGGATGCTGGACGAACGTGTCGCAGCCTTCGCCATACCACTGCTCACCTATCCTAGTAATCAGTTCCCGCATGCTACCTCAATCATCGTGCCTACTGCGACGATTTCACGCCCGCTCGTTTGTATCTGGGGCATTTGAAATGCTGTCATTTCATCGCCGCTGTTGATTATTGCCGGGACTGTCCGTCAGTAACTGACTCACAAGTACTGCCATTGGAAGCCGCGCGATCCTTCTGATGAACAGCTACACTGCCCAGACAAAATCTCAGCACCGAATGTGTGGCCAGAATGATGATTCCGTCGTCCCTCCTCAGTTCCCTCATGGCCTTGACTCACTCTACGAAATACATTTGGTTGGCCTGTGGGTCATCAGCAAGGAGGTAACACGTCGGGCGAACGCAGAGTGTTCCATGCTGTCGGATGTTTCACTTCTCACAAGCGCAGCTTCCAGGGCTGCAATGAAGTCGACAGGATCGGCATCTGCAGTGTTGAAACAAGTTTTATGCCGTACCACTCGTAGTCGCTGCTCTGTTAGCTGCTTAGACGAGAGTTTGTGGACCAAGTTTGAACTTTCTGTGCCTGGTGGTTTTAGCTTAGTCAGTTTCCGTTCCAAAACATCTGTCTTCTTGGCTTGCCTGTGATTACCGGAGCAGAGATCGCCTTCCCAAGATCTGCGGCGATAGAATCGCTGAGAGTGTGGACACACTGCCTTCTGTTCGCCTCGATCTCAGCCTTGTAGTTCTGCAAACGCCGGTGATAGTCATCTATCAGAACTCTTGTCATCTGTTTGGAAAACCGCCCCGCAACGTCTCTTCCCATGGCCGTATTAACGGGAGCTTTATATCTCAGGCATCGTGGGGTTAGTTTGTCTTGGAGACCTTGGGGTGCAGGAACCGTAACTGTTCGTATGTTGCTGCCTCGCGTGTAGAGAACAGGACAATAAACAAAGTGTTCCGGTGCTCGACTCTTCTTCCTCAGTTATGCAATAGGCTATTTCGTTAGCCAGCAGAGTATGCATCCTGAAACCGTGACTCAAGCATTCTGAGGCTCATATCTCTGTCGCGTCTCTTGAGAAGTTGGAATTCGTCAAACTTAGTCGTGTGGCCGAGTCCCATCGAATGAGCCGCAATCTGACAGCCAGCGTCATTGATTCTCACTGTTCAGTCATCCGCCACGTCTAGAGTAATCTCGCAGTTTCTCCGACATCGTTGCCTTGTGCGCAACTGCACCACTTCCAATAAACGACTGAAAAGGTTTGTTGTTCTTGTTGTTGCAGTGAGCTTTCTGGTTCCATTACGCGGTACCAGATAGTTTTCGCCAACTTTTTTACACCAACCGGTGTAATAAGACGACTGATGGTTCCCTAGGCGTTCGGGAGCACTCGTCTGAGCACTTTGGTCTTCAGTCCATCATAACCGTCCCGGCAGATATGGGCATCGGATGAGACCAGCTCTCTGTTTTCTTTCTTCCCCACCCCTATATGTGTCTCCCTGAAAAGGTATTTGAGATGTTCTTTGAATGTTAGCATCCGAGTCCGTTCAATGAAATCAAAAGTATTATTAGCCAGGCAGCCCGGAATTGCAGCCTTTGTTGACAGATTCGCGTCCGCATCAGATGATGTGGTCAAGTGAGCATTCCGAAATGTCGGTCAAGCATAACGCTTGCTCTATTGACTGCATTTCTTTCACAAATAACCCTTTTTGCAAAACCGATAAGACGCAAATATTACAGGCGAGCTTGAACGTCTGGCCCGCTTATGCACTTGACTGGCAAACAATCATATTTTCCTGCCATCTACGAAAGAAGTCACTTTTCTCTTTATATTGCAGATCTACTCGTCATCTTTGCTTTCATAGAATTCATTAAACAACTTTTTATGCACCAGAGAATGGTCGAAATAAATACCAGAACACTGATCAATTTACTAACGCTCATTCCGTTGCCTTTCTAAATTATGCTTTAGCAAAAACAAGATAGCATCGAATAACACTATCAAGACGGATTAATAGTAGGCCTTTTGGCGCCCATTTCTTCGTGTTTCTAAACTATGCAAACCAGACCGCGCAAAAACTACATGTTCTCCAAAAATACCCGGCCTCTTAATGACAGACCATTTTGATTTTACTGAGGTATGATTTGACTACGTCCGGAAATTACCGGTGAGTAAGGACAAAGTATTGTCTTCACGCGTTAGTGCACCTCAACTTCCATATATCCGCAGCCCAATAATTTTTAAACAGGGAATTCTATATTTCGCTAAGGATAACGCACTTGTTACATTCTATTTCAGCTACTTTGCGCAAAACCGAAACGCATTTTATAAGGGGAATTATTTTTTTTGGGTAAAGCGTTCACGTTTCGATGGAGAAAATCTCCATTCGGACGCACACGTTTCTTCAAAAAATCAGGAGTGGAGAAATATGTCTGGCTACTATGGAAACTTGATTTTCCCAAACTTTGATAATAATCAACGTTTATTCAATGACAAGAGGACTTTTAGGTATGTCCTCGTCTGCCGAAAATATTGTGGTGGTCTTAAATCACAGTGTTCAGGAAAGCCACAAATACGACGCAAATACTGAACTCTAACAACGACCACCCGATCAGTCACAAACGCGGTTGCGTAGGGGCGCTTCACCGGCGCGATGAGACGCACTGCTGTGAAAGTGAAGACAAGGTTGGTGAATTACAATATCTTCAATGGCTACTCGCGCAACGTTGCCAAGCATTGCACAAGAAAACGACACCAAAAACTAAATCCAACCGGCCCTAAATTGTGGCGGGCTTTTCCGTACATGAAGGACGTCGCGGAAGCCGTTAGTCGCCTTCTCGCTCCATTTGGAGTTGGGGTTGCACACAGGCCGGAAGTAACCATCAAGCGCCAAGTCATGAGGCCGAAAGACTCACTGCCACGGCAGGAAACGTCTGCAATCGTTTAGCGGATCTGGTGCAGTTGCGGACAAGGCAACTACGTCGGAGAAGCTGGGAGATTACTCCGTACGCGAATTGCCGAGCATGCACCAGCAGTGAGGCGGGGAGTTGCTAGCTCTCAGGTGGCGGCTCATTCGATGGTACCCGGCCATGTTTTCAAGTTTCAAGTGGCCGAAATCCTCGCAAGAGGTGAAAACCGCGTGAGCCGCGAGCTGCTCGAGACATGGTTCTCAGGCCCGCAATCCATCAACAGGCACAATGGCCTCCCGTTACCGTATTCCGTGCTGAGATCTTCCCTGGACAGGGGAATCAGTCACGCGGGGAGGGCGCGGGCGAGCAATTATCCCAGTGACAGTGAGCCAAGTTGCCGAGCCATTGTCACACCAGCATCCAACGCGGATGACAAAATCGTGCCCATTAACAACTCGGACACGGACTGACAAGACACCACCATGTCTATTACGACCCGGGAGAGCGGTGATGGTGCGCATATGGTCCCACGGCAACCACGTGCACTTCTTGTGCCAGCATTAACTTTATCTGCGACTGTCTCTGATGATGGGTTCGAGTGAGAATGCGAAGCGTCAGGCCAATACATTTCTAGTTCCAATGATCGCATCTTCATCTTCTGAACTGCTCCCTGGAACTAGCCTTTTCGTTGCAATCAACAAAATCTTGTCCTCACGCGTTAGTGTACTTCAACTCCCATATATCTGCAGCCTACTTTTTATAAACAGGGAATTATATATTTCGCTAAATATAAGACACCTGTCCCATGCTCCTTCGCCAACTTTGTGCAAAATAAAAATGCATTTTATAAAGGGCTTTATTTGTTTGGACAAAGCGTTCACGTTTCGATTACTACGCTGATGAAGAAAATCTCCACTCGAACGCACACGTTCCTTCAAAAACTCAGGAGTAGAGAAAAATGTTTGGCTAGTGTGTAACTTTGATTTCCCCAAACGTTGGTAATAATCAGCGTTTGTTAAATGACAAAAGGACTTTGAGTTACGTGTTGGGCCATACGAAATTCACAGCATTCGATGCGTTTCGAAATTATCTTACAGTTTTCCGTCAGGCTTTATGTCGCCTGCTCTATCCAATTAAATATAAGCACTTTTTCCTTGATCTTTCTTACAGCTCTTTAAACTGCTTGATTTGCAATAGTAGATTTATAATTGGCTTTTATTGACATTTGCCTTTGTCTATTAGAAACGTTTACGGCAGAATTCTCTCCATACAGACACATCATGTTCGGTCAGTCCGATTGAATTGCTAAACTACAGGGTTGCCGAAGAAATCAGCGTTTGTTGAAATATGCGATTCGTCAAAGCAGAATCTCGAGAGAACGAATTTGGAAAGAATACTTTCCTCCTGAAATAGACGTGTTCGAGCCTGTCTGCGTTTCACTGTGGAGCTAGTGCTAATTCGCACACCGCTGTGAAAGATAGTTGTGTCGAGATCTTGTCGACGCCCTCACTTTCGGAGAACCCGTAAATCACACGCTCGGCTTTAAAAAATACTCGTTCTAGATAATAAAAATTGCACTAACCGAGTTAGGTTCGGCGCGATCATTGGTTCGAAGAGTATGTATAAAGAGTGGGTTAGAAGCAGGGTCATGATCATGCGTTTGGAGATGTTTCGCCACATACTCTTCCTGACACTTGCGTTTGCTGCTCTGATAGAAGGTAGCCATTTTCAAAAATTGCACTTCCCCAGCCGAGGTAAGTTCGACATTTGTTTTCCATGATTTAATATCGGATAAAAAGAAGATTTTCCAAAACGGCCAAAGATGTAAATTTTTCAGCGACTAGTGCAACTCATGCTGACTTCTGTCACAGTGTTCGGAGGCAGGCTGGAATTTAAAGTGAACAGCGACTATACCTACACGAAACTGGTCTATGGAAGTATTTAGGTAGATTCGCCATCTGATAACTTTAATGCTTTTTCATTGAACTGAGGTAACTCAAATGGTTTCGCTACAGAATGCCACTATAGACGGCATGAACATTTGGAATCCGGCGAAGGGTTCGCACTGTGTTCCATCAAATGACTGCTGGGAAATTTTTCATGGTGGATAATATATTTCGTGCCTTCTCCTTCAACTGCATGTGTGCATGTTCCTATTCAGAAGTAATCGATCGAGCAACAGAAATGACCGACATAATCGTTCTTCAGTTCACTTCTGCAATGTAAGCAGATATCTCCATCGGTGAAATCAAGCAAGATTCAGTTTCTCTTGTTGAACATCATCTCATTTAACTCAAAAGAGTCAAGGATATCACGAAACACTGGAAAACTCCTTTGGAATCTACACTCAGAGTGTTGGCATTTGACAAATCATCATATACGAAATCGCACTAATTATTAAGGAATATTTAGATATAAACTTCACTGAACAACACTTTTTAAACGTTATTTCATGTGTGCCTTCATATTTACTATGTTGTTTGCATAAGAAGGCAGTCGAAACATATAAAAACGAAGTTTACTAAGCAGTATGTTATTACCGACAAAGACAAGGGAGACTGGGATTTTACTAAATTTCAATCATCTTGACGTTTTCGGGACATGGGGCTTTTCAAAAAAAATCGACACTCCTAAACAACGAAACACTGCCTTTAATATTTGTTTTATGCTTTTATTTTAAACTTGTACTTAATGAATCTAGACAATGGACTAATGAAATTGTGTCAGTTTGCGAGTGACTGACAATCATTCGTAAATTTCGACACATTTCATGAGTTAGGTCACTAACTGCATATACTTTTGCAATTTTGTTCAATAGTGTTCATGCAAGTCGCCCTTATTTCGGCAGTTTTCTAAGGAGCATATCTTCCTTTGGTACTCAAAGACCTCAGCGCATCTAATTTGATGAAATGGCATTTCAAGTAAAAATCCATTTATACGCTGCATGACTTTTCGTCCGGAACACTATGTTGGTCTAACCTACTTGGAAATAACAATTCTAAATAAATATGCGAATACACATGCATACATCTGCACTCAGGGTCTCAGAACAACGTGATACGTACTTTCTGTTAATGGAAATTCCCTAATTTCTCTAGATATCAGCAAGACATCATATATATATATATAGCAACGAGGAGGGACGACAGAGAATGCGGGTAGATTGATACAGCACTGTTTCGGGCTTATTCTGCCTTCATTCAGCCAATCATAACCCTGACCACCAGCAGCTGAGACCAGAAACACAAACATGCGCACAGACGCACCTGGCGCAGTCGGTCCACCACTGAAGCCTACCAGATGGGTCATAAGCACTTCATCGAACCGAAGTTCATCAGTGCCTCGCCACCTGTCATTCTCTGTCGCTGCAGATCGGGTATTTATCAATCAGGAATGGGCGCACACCGATCTATTGGCTTCACAAAGCAAGCAAGCTCCGTATGTGTGGCAAAGGTCACGAACAGGCAACCAATTACCAGGCCGAAGTCGGCCAAGTCATAATAGCAGCGAGGCACTGATGAACTTCGGTTCGATGAAGTGCTTATGACCCATCTGGTAGGCCTCAGTGGTGGACCGACTGCGCCAGGTGCGTCTGTGCGCATGTTTGTGTTTCTGGTCTCAGCTGCTGGTGGTCAGGGTTATGATTGGCTGAATGAAGGCAGAATAAGCCCGAAACAGTGCTGTATCAATCTACCCGCATTCTCTGTCGTCCCTCCTCGCTGCTATTATGACTTGGCCGACTTCGGCCTGGTAATTGTTTGCCTGTTCGTGACCTTTGCCACACATACGGAGCTTGCTTGCTTTGTGAAGCCAATAGATCGGTGTGCGCCCATTCCTGATTGATATATATATATATATAGATTTTGCAATAGATGTATACGGTGTCAAATACTCTACATGCAGCATTAATAAACGCGCATGTGCGCGGCTACATGAAAGAACATTTCAGGGTCTTTAGGCATCTCATGATTAGTTACCTCTAATCCTAGGGATGCCCCACCTGAGGTATCCAAACCCCAGCCGCCTGTAATACGGGACCAGTTTAAATAGGGGTTTTGCAGGCGGGGCCGGGAAATGCACAGGCGACGAGGTCAAGCAATTTTATGCAAAAGAAAAGCAATTGGGATGTGCGTTTGTACTTTACGTGGTTGATAAATAGTTACCCTAACCACTAACCTTGACCCCAACCCTAACCCATAACTCCGATCCCTAACCCTAACCACTTACCATAGCTCCTAACCCCAACCCAATAGTATTGTGTCCATCAGGTGGGGCTACATGACCACATCTTTCCGAGCGAAATTTGTAAGTTGTGTACGTTGAGCACACATCACTGCCACCGGGAGGTTGGGACGGCGTGCAATCATCATCTAGGGTCGGCGTTGACCACTCGAGACAGAGCAGGCCGCCCCAACCTCCTGATGCCAGTGATGTGTGCTCCACTTACCCGACTTACAAATACCACTCACAGCCAATTTCACCCTCCCACTCCCCCTCCTCCCTTGACCCAATGGCCATAACACGCCGACCTCGCCATGCGGGTGGTGCAGGAATGATGAGTGTTACTAGCTTCTGAATCACTTATAAACCCTGTGAACTTCGCATATTTTCAACTTCTATGTAACTGCATTGGCCTGATGACGAGTTACCGAAAACACGTGTTTGCCAAATCGACTTTTCAATTGTAACTCCACAATATTTGCAGAATTTCATTTTTGCATACTTTTCGAGGACAGATTTTAGTGGTCCTGACTGGTTCAAATAACACATTGAGTCTTTTTATTGGCCCGTTCAGGATGCATACACAATGCGTGACCGATCTCACTAAATGTTGTCAGAAGTCCTGAAATGCGTTGTCGATTAGGAAGGATTTCTTAGGTGGGGTTGTAATAATGATTACGGTGAGAAACAATCCCATATTATTTCAGATTTGGCAGAATGTCGGCTTTTGAATGCACTTCTTCTCGACTCCCTGCAGAAACAAAACTGGATAAAAATGACTACTTAAGTATAAATTCAAATATATTTTTTAGAAAACATACACAAAATATGATTTTGTTTACTCCTTTGGTAGAAAATTACACAGTCTTCACGCTTTATACCTTACGAAAGGTTATCATTCGATTTTAAAATTTTCTAATTATGACGCTTTTAAGACAGTTCGATGTCCACACATACAGCATCGCACATGTCCGTTTACCAATGCTCCTCATGTAATGTACGGCACTGTCCGCATCCATTGCAAACTTTTATGAACTCCACATGGCATCCTCCTAGAGGCATGGAGGAATATATGATTTTCTTACTCGGAAAGCATGCACCTTGCAGACTGAAATCGCTAAACGTTAATGCAACGATTGATCTGGGCCAAAATTATTCAGAAATTGGAAAACTTCTTCAAAGCCTAAATATATCCTTTCTTCGTGTACAACATATGAAGACAACGTGATTTTCTACCAAAGGAGTAACAGAAAGCATATTTCTGTGTATGTTTTGTGTAAAACATATTTGAATTTATAGGACTATCAAAAATAAATGTGAAAAATGCATGCTACTTAAGTAGTCATTTTTTTACCAAGTATAGTATCTACAGGAGGCCAAAGAGAAATGCATTCAAAAGCCGACATCCTGGCAAGTCCAAATTATTATGGCATTATATCGCCGGATAAGAATTATGACAATCCCACCTAGGTAATCCTTCCTAACGGAAAACGCATTTCAGAATTTCGGTCAACATTTAATGAGATCGGTCACGCACTGTACGTCCGCGAACCACTCATACTCCTTTAAAAGTGATAGGAGATATAGCCAGGATGGTTCCATTTTGGAGGTCATTCTGTGCCAATGAGAAATCAGGCTTTATTTTAGTGAGTCGTGGCGTGGCAGAAGAACAATGCAGCACTACAAACTGAAGCCACAATCACGTCAATGCTAAAGCCCGGCCAAGTTGTGGAAGTAGTCTGAAATGGTTTCATCCTTACGTGATCCAGCAAAGGTATGCTCCTTAAGAATGAAGGGACTTACAAAAATGCTTACTGGGGCACTGGGAAAGCATTGCACGATTTTATTGCATGCCTCGTGCCATAAACCTATCCTGGGCCATTTGTTATGCCGATGTCTTTTTCCGTTCTGTGACACCTGCCATTAAGGCAAGTCAGAGAGTTTCTCCAGCATTGCTCTTATCCCAGTTGACTCAAGGCAAAGCAAATGAGATAATGCTATGTGGCACCGACCTTTCCTGAACGTAAGTGACTTTTCTGTTGCAGTGATGACACACTTACAGTAGGTGAGCTAACTCATGAAATGTCCGCCGAAATTTCGAAATGCGTTCCCGTTTCGAAAAGATTGATTATGAAAGGAATGTAAAACTAATCATCATGCAGCATAATTCTATAATAACTCAGTTATCTGAGGGTGTAGGCTTTCGAATGAACTTCTTTTTGACCGCATGCAAGAACGATACTCTGCGAAAAATGACTATTTAAGTAGCATGAAATTTTCATATTGATATTCGATGCCCTTAAAAATCCAATTATATTTCATGGAAAACATGCAAACAAATATTCATTCTTTCGTTCATTCGGTAGACAACGGCGTTTTTCCAATTTTATATCTAAAGGAAGGATATAATTTGGTTTTAAAAAGTTTCTGACTGTGCGATTTTTTTAATGCCATGAAATGGCCATTCATAAAACGTCATTTACTAATGCGGCTTGTTAAGTTAATACTATCGCTCAAAGTCACTGTTAAATTTTATGAATCCCACAGGGTCTTTTCTTAATACCGTAGAGGAATGTGCGGTTTTCCATGCGCCTTAAAATATTCGGCTTGCAGCTTGCAAACCCTGAATGCAAGTGTAACGGCAGGTCGGGTTCAAAATTATTCGGGAATTGGAAAAGTTTTTGAAAACCGAATTGTACCATTCCTTCGAGTGTAAAGGTTGGAGGAAGACGTAATGTTCTACCGAAAGAGTGAAAAAATAAATATTTTTATGCATGTTTTTTGATGAAATATAATTGAATCCTTAAGGGCATCAAAAATCAATCATAAGATTGCATGCTACTTAAGTAGTCACTTTTGCAAAGTAGTTTTTCATGCAGTCGAAAAAAATTTCATTCGGAAACCGGCACCCTGAGCTAACTGGTTTATTATAGAACTATGCTGCACGATGATTAGTTCTACAACTCTACTTAATTAATATTTTCTAAACGGGAACGCATTTCAAAATTTCGGCCGACGTTTCACGAGTTAGCCCACCTACTGTACATAGCAAGGATTCCACATAGTCGTCATTTTGTGGCACTGGCCATACAACTGCGTTGAATAAGGAGGGATCAGTGGGGCATTACCTGCGTTAATGAGTTAACGCGCACACTGCGCTTGTTTTTGCAACTGCGGGATCTCACCCGCATCCGTCACAAACGCAATCCCCCTATGGATTCAATTAACGTGGTGGACCATGAATGAAAACAACTGAAGGCCTCCAGGCACCAAACAAGTGAATGAAAGCGTCCTGCTGTCTCGTCCCTCGATACTTCAGAATTTTAGTGCCCAAAACAAATTTCGCGTTGGTATTTTTTTCCGCACTGGGTTCTGCATACTTTCAGGGTAAGTAGAATCATCTGACTAATTGGATATGTTAACAGATTTACTTAACCGCTAGCAACTGGAGTTTGTCTAATATTTCACTGCGAGTGAGATATACTCAAAGCAAATGCCATGCGAAGGTTGCGTTTATTGGGGTAGAAGATGAAACTGTCGATTATATTTCATGGAAAACATGCATGAAAATATTCATTCTTTTGCTCATGCGGTAGAAAATTATGTCTTCTTCTAATTTTTTTCCCGAAGGAATGACATACTTCGGCTTTAAAAAAAATTCCGATTGTGAAACTTTTAAATACCGTGAAATGGCCGTTCATAAGCCGTCATGTCTCTGCATTTGCCAATTTGGCTTGCAAAGTTAACAATATGGATCAAATTTACTGCTAACTTTTACGAGCCCCATATGGTCTTTTCCTAATACCGTAGAGACATGTGTGGTTTTCCGTACGAGGAAATATTGCGGCTTGTAGTTTGAAAACCCTGGTTCCAAGTGCAACGGTAGAGCGGGTTAAAAATTCTTCGTAAATTAGAAAAGTTCTTGAAAATCAAACAATACCCTTCCTTGCAATAGAAGGTTGAATGAAGACTTACTTTCTACCGAATGAGCAAAGGAATGAACATTTAAGTGCATGTTTTCCATGAAAAATATTTCAATTTTCAAGGGCATTGAAAATCAATGAGAACAATAAATAGTCATGAGTAGTCATTTTTCAAAGAGTACAAATTCTCTCTGCAGCCGGAAGGAAGTTCATTCGAAAGCCGGCATTCTGAGGTAATGAATGTTTATAGAATTATGTTGGAAGATGATTGGATTTACAACCCTACTTAATCAATCGCTTCGAAACGGGAACGCATTTCGAAATTTCAGCTGACATTTCGTGATTGAGCCCACCTACTGTACATAGCAAGGATTTCACACAGTCACCATTTTGTGGCACTGTCTATGCAACTGCGTCGAATAAAGAGGGATAAATGGGGGATTTCCTGCGTTACTGAGTTAACGCGCACAATGCGCTTGTTTTTGCAACTGCGGGTTCTCACCCGCATGCTTCACAAACGCAATCCCCTCGATACTTCAGAATTTTAGTGCCCAAAATAAATTTCGCGTTGGTATTTTTTCCCCCACTGGGTTTTGCATACTTTCAGGGTAGGCAGAATCATCTGACCGATTGGATATGTAAGCAGATCTACCTAACCGCTAGCGACTGGAGTTTGTCTAATATTTCACTGCGAGTGAGATATACTCAAAGCAAATGCCATGCGAAGGTGTCGTTTATTGTTGCAGAAGACGATACTGTCAGTCCACAGTGCTTTGTAGCCTGCCGACGGATCGTGTAAATGCGACCATTTAACCAAACAGTCGATGCCACCGAAAAGAAACATGGCAAGACTTCTGCATAATAGGAGAAACGGACGGCTAGCTGACCAGTTGCTTTTTAATTTCTTTAAAAATTAGCAGCGAACTCGGAGTAGATCAGTATATTCTAGGATGTATAGGCATAGGTCGAAACTTGATGTATTAATATCGGGGCCGAAGCCTATCAGCCGCAGCGGATAACCGCGTAATATTCATTAACTGACTGCAGGCAGCTAGTAGTACATTTGAGGATAAGAGGATACCATATTAGCGAGACAGATACTAGTTAAAACCCATTCACGCTGGTTTCGCGGCTGTTCTGCCGCTGCACGGCAGATCTGCGAGGTGTTCGGCACATCATCTTCTTAAAATTAACTGCGAACTTGAAGCAGATCAATAAATGTTAGGGTTTATAGGCGTAGAGCGAAATTTGATGTATGAATAATTGTAAATTGGAGTATCTACAAGAAAACAGACGAGTAACGCTGGGGAACCCACTAACGAGTCGAACACCTTGTAGCTCTACCATGCAGTGGCAGAATATCGGCGAAACAGGCGTGTATGGGTTTTTAGCTAGTACCTGTCTTCAAGGCGTATCTTATTTTAAAGTTTTTAACGGACAGATAATAGAGAATCTGTTAATTATGAGCGATCGGAGGAAAACACTGGAAATAATGCAGTATTCGGCAATATTTCAAG
Source organism: Spirometra erinaceieuropaei (assembly GCA_902702965.1). NCBI lineage: Eukaryota > Metazoa > Platyhelminthes > Cestoda > Diphyllobothriidea > Diphyllobothriidae > Spirometra > Spirometra erinaceieuropaei. Next base: position 28,874 of record CACRXP010000799.1, read on the forward strand.
GCCGATCTGAAACTCAACGTAACCCAAAACCAAGGAGAAATGTAAAGTAATTAAACGGGAGAAAAGGTTTCTGTAAGAACACAAAAGAGTTTGTTTACAATTACGCCTGTCAGCTCTACTTAAACTTGTTAGGTACCGATCGGCCTGGGAACATGTGGCCTTATGAAAACGTTTATTCCTACGGCGTCCCCATCGGTAAAGTCAAGCAAAATTCCGTTTCTCCTATTGAACCGCATCTAATTCAATTTATAGGAGTCAAGAATACCACGGATCCCTGTTTTGGAATCTATACTCAGAATGTAGACTGCTGACAAACCGCCATATATGGCATCACACTAATTCTTAAAGGATATTTAGATGTAAACTTCGCTGAAACGCTTTTTGGGCGTTATTTTACTTGTACTTTCATATTTATTATGTTGTTTGCATAAGACGACAGTCAAAACATCTAAAAACGAATTTTACTAAATTAAAACCATGTTGACGTTTTCGGGATATGGCCCCTTTCCAAAAAATCGACTTTTCGAAACAACGCAACATTACCCTTAATATTTCTTTCATGTTTTTGATTATTGCAAAACTGTACTTAATTACCATGGATATTGGATCCGTTACTTAGTGTCGCTTTGCGAGTCATCGGCAGTAATTCGTAAATTTCGACACATTTAATGAGTTAGGTCACATACTGTATGATATCCTCTTACCCTAAAACATCTGACCAATGTGCTTCAATAAGCGTCCACACAGAAAATGTTTCAGTCCAGAATCAGAATGAACCGTATTTCCAGAGCAGTTTGTGCCTCATATTATCCTAGAATGAACCAGGAAAATCAACCAAACGGGTGTCAGACTAGTGTTCTTTGATAAGTTTTCACGCAGCAGACGTTACAATGACAGCTCGTCGGTCGTGTCCAGCGGTTCCCACTGTCTGCTCCACTGTAAAATGAATTAGATACGGTGAATTATGCACGAGTTAGTTTATAGTGGGAGCACACTTGCTCAGCATATACCCCACTCTCTCCTTTCCCCCTCTACCTAGAACCCGCACCAAAAGATGGTCAAGAAGACCGGAGGCGTGAGGGCGCAGGTGGCTGGCGCGACCGGACCCGCACCTAGGCGTACCACCACACCCCCTAGTCCACAAAAACACTTGGCCAGGATTTTAACCAAGGAGGAAGAGGAGAATTTCCGGACGATCATTCACATGAACTGTGTACCCGACGAAGCGTAAGCGCACCTGCCGGTAGGGAACCCGGTGTCGGAGAACTGGCAGCCCTTCACTGTGCCTGGATCAACACCCCTCAGAGGCGGAGTAACCTGCAACTCATCGACTGAAAGACACCGCCCATATGCACACACACTCTTCTAACATGCGTGAGAATGCCAGAGATTACGTTACGAAGGAGGAGTCTTCTGCATCATCATTGGTGGATTCGATGCGCTGCAATAGACTGGGCGGGTAACTTGACCCGAAATGTGGCTAAACTCACTGCACTTGGTGGGGTCTCCGAGCACAGGTGCTTGGAGTGTTGATAATACTGAAGTCATGCCGTTGTTGTCGTGGGTCAGCATGCCACCGGTGCTGCCGAGTTTTTCCTAACAACATGAAATGATTTGAAGCATTTTGTCTCCGGTACACAGCTGAAGTAGGCAGGCAGGGCAGGATTTAATGGTACCCCCCGTATATATGCCGCCACTAGGTAACGTTATTTCCGAGTTGTTCGTGCCCGAACAAGTACTTGGAAGGGGGTTTTGGGGCCGACGGAGTGACCACTATCCAGCGGGTGAAACCAGATCTTTGTAAACAGTTGGAACACGTGGTTAGCCCAACATTGCCATGGTAGCCTCTAGCTCCATCATTTTCCCTTTCCATCTCGCCTTTTTGCTCGTTAACGCCCACCTTTCTTCACTATTCTTCCTATACGTCGTTTGAGTTACTACCTTTTTCGATTAGACAGCTTTACCCAAAACCATGACCTTGTTGTTTCTGCATTGATTGTTTTGCACTAATTCAAATCTGTTGTATTCCTCCCACTCGTTATCTTTGTTATGAAGCGACAGTACGCAGCTGACGAGCCATCGCGAAATTTTTGATACCAGTAAATCCTGCCCTGCTTGCCTACTTCAGCTACACGAAATGAGTTATTCAAATCTGCCAAGAAACTCCCATTATCTTATAATGATTATTTATAAGGAAGGAATTCGTTGCTGTTTTTAAGCAGTTCTAATTGTGTTTACGCGTATAATGTATGCGATTATGTTTATATGGCGTGTCAAAAACGTTAGGTGAGTTTGCAGGAGTAAGTTGCCTTATGCAAAGATGCTTGCAGGTATGTTCTCGGTTTAGGCTTTGAAAGCTTAAAGAAAAAGCGCGGATGATCCCCGTGCTCAAACTTAATGCCCGAGAGTTGGACGACAAACATTTTCATTTATAACAACTTATATCATTTGCTGACATTTTCCCGCATAGAAACCGGCTGTAATGTTTGCTTTCTAACGCCGCGCCCTTTAAATTGCAAGTTCTGAGATCAAGTATGAAAGCAACATCGTGGCATACTAGTTCACTAAATGTTTTGAACCGTATCTTTACCGAAACACCTGCTCTTGCACGGAGGCTTTGTGATTGCAACAAAATCTAACCCTTCCAGTTACCGAACATGATTGCGACATTTGCAGAAAATCTATCTGCCTGGATGCTCTTTGTGTATGGACCGAAAAAGGAGAGGAGCTACTTTTTCGTCCGTTACTGCGCTCACATCCTCTTCCTGTAAGTTTGCCTTTAATCAGCCAATGGAACATAGGGTGCATTGGAGGTCTGACGTTGAGATTGTGGGCCGTGGCGATGATCATACGGCAAGGCAGGTGTAGGAAGCCTGGATGTCCACCGAATGCTCTGTCAACCGCTACATAAATTTGTTTCCCCCCTATCTGACTTTACGAACCTTGGGCAGAATGTTATTACCGACAAAGGCAGGGGATTTACGAACCTTCCTAATGGGGGACAGTCACGACGCGGAACAATCGAGGCCGTCAACCATCTCCGTGACTGACGATGGCGGGGACGTATCAGGCCATGGTGACATGCGGCTCGGATGCAGCCACACAAACGCCTTTGCCGGGACTCGTACCAAACAAAGTACGCTATATGAGGGGAGCTGTGAGCATGACTTCCCAGTCTCTGAAGATGGGTAGATGAAAAAACTACTCGAAGCGTCGGATCTCCAATACACCTCTCTCGCTGAATGCCTCATTTTCTTTTGATTTACCACCTGGAAATCGCATTTTCACAACTATCAGCATAGGGTGTATGCAGTAGCTGTGAGTGAGCAGATTGCATAGCAATTTCTCTCTGTGAGAAAGTGAGGTACAGTCACGTCGCTACTGCGCCCATCTCGAGACGGTTGCGGGCCTTGCCGGTTGTGGCGGTGGAACAACCCAGATGAATTTAGTCGTGCGCCTACAGTAGGTGGGCTAACTCATGCAATGTCAACCAAAATTCCAAAACGCGTTTTCGGATTAATTAAGTAGGGTAGTAAAACTAGTCAGCCTGCAAGATAATTCTATAATATCCCAGTTACGTTGGGATGCCGACTTTCGAACGGACTTCCTTCTGGCTGCATACAAAAGCTACACTTTGCAAAAATGACTATTTATGTAACACGAATTTTTCTAATTGATTGTCGATGTCCCCAAAAGTCCGATTATATATCCTGGAAAACATGCATAAAATATTCATTCTTTAGCTCTTTCGGTAGAAAATTACGCCTTCTTATTTTATACTCAAAGGAGGGACATGAATCGGTTTTAAAAGAAGTTTCTAATTGTGAGACTTTTAAATACCGTGAAATGGCCGTTTATAAATCGTCATGGCTCTGCATTTGCCAATGTGGCCTGCAAAGATAACAATATGGATCAAATTCACTGCTAAATTCTATGAACCCCATATACTCTTTACCTAATACCGTAGAGACATGTGTGGTTTTCCAGACGCGGAAAATATACGGCTTGTAGTTTGGAAACCCTGGATCCAAGTGCAACGGTAGAGCGGGTTCAAAATCATTCGAGAATTAGAAAAGTTTTTGAAAGCCGAATGATGTCCCTCCTTTGAGTAAAAAATTAGAAAAAGACGTAATTTTATACCAAATTAACGAGAAAATGAATATTTTTATGCGTGTCTTACATGAAATATAATTGGAATTTCGTGGCATTGAAAAACAATGAGAAAGTTTCATGCTACTTACGTAGTCATTTTTTTACAGAGAGTCGTTTTTGCATGCAGCCGGAAAGAAGTTCATTCGAAAGCCGGCATCCTGAGGTAACTGAAATATTATAGAATTATATCGCTTGCTGACAAGTTTACAACCCTACTTAGTTAATCTTTTCGAAACGAAAACGCCTTTCGGAATTCCGGTTGACATTTCATAAAGTAGCCCACCTACATTAGTAGCAGAAGACGCCCTGGAGGATTAGCGCGTTCTTATGGGCGCAGTCGAGGCTTGCGTAGGTGGACAAGGGCGTTGTCAGTCATTCTAGGTGGTTAGCTCCGTCGTCACGACCGTCTACCTGACACCGGTCGATGGGGCACCGGTGGGGGGGGGGGTGGCATTTACGGATCTTCCCCAAACCCTGAGCTAAATTATTTTAGAAAGGAATATGAAGATAGTCAAGGGAAACTGTGATGGTCATTTTTGGTCTATCAGCCGTTGTCAGGTAATTGCACCGACAAAATGCCCAAAGATAGCGGACAAAATTACTGAGTAATCGTCAAGCCAAGAACCAGAAAACTGGAATAAAATCACAACAATTGACGAATCGAGTTCGGAATAACAAGCAATCACGAAAGGAAATGGGACAAACGGCGAGAAGGCCAATGCTCTTAAATATGCCGGTCATGTGGTTGCATGGCGACTGCTCCTTTGTCTCTATAGCCCTTATCTGCGGCTGTCTCCAAAGATGGGTTCGAGCGAGGGCCCAAAACACCAAGCCAATAAACGTCTAATTCCAGCCGTCGCATTTTCTTGTAAACTGCTTTATGGAACTTGTCCAGTGACATTTATCGTGTCGTGGGATAGTTATATAGCATCAGGCTCTTCAGATCATCCGTCACTGGCATAATAAAATAGCGAACACTAAGACTTCGTATTCTAGTCGATGTCCTTCCTAACGCATGTGTTTATGTTTGAGTGTCTGATGGGTGAGACCCTATGAGAGTGAAAGCCAAAGATAAGGTTGGGAATCCAGCTGTACCTAACTGGTTAACCGAATTCACCGCAGTTGCTTTGTGCTATAAATTTGTGCGTTGGAACGGTTGTCTGATGCTTTACAAACGGCAAATTTAGCAAACATGATTAAACCCTGCATTTGTTGCAATCAGATTAAACAATATTTTGTTCAAAGGCCTACGATATTTTGACCGTCGTTGCCGACGATTTCCACCACGTGCTCGACAGCGAGGTGAAGCAAGGAGGGTGAATTGCGCGTGAATTAGCCTATAGTGAATGTTAACTTGCATAAAATCCGCCGCGGACTTTCAGAGCATCTACCACACTCTCTTCTTCCTGCCCCACCTGGACCTGGTGTCAAGACAGAGTCAAGAAGACCGGAGGCGGGGGAAGGCGCAGGTGGATGGGGCGATCGAGCCCGCACCTTCGCGTTCCCCTCCACACCCTCTGGTCTACACAGCAAATAACCAGGTTTTTGGCCGACAACGAAATGGTGGCTGGGACAGCCGGAGTCACACCTAGGCGTGCCACCCATGCCCGGCTCGGGTCCCATGAAGTGGGAGTACCATAAAGGCCGCATTAAGAAGAAGCCATTGTAGCCTGACTTTCAGACCTGCAGTCGGCCACTCCACAAAGGTGCACAACACTGGGCGGACTGCAGGGTCCAAGTTGTCCCGTCAGTTGGCAACCTTCCAAGCCACAGCTTTTAGCACACCATGATAGCTTCAAGCGCATCGGATCGTTTATAGTGAGGGCAACGCGCTGAGTTATAGACCTCACTCGTCGTTCCCATTCTCAGGCCTAAACCAGTATCCGAGCCGGTTAGTTGGCCGGTGCGATTGCTGACATATCTGGTGACCTTGTCTGCGCGAGGGAATAGTGAGGGCCTGTCATGCCGAAAGTTGACTAAATGTTTTATTTCGATCAAAAGAGTTTACGCCTAATTCCAGAATCTCGTACTTTAAACACCCACCATAGTTTGAAATGAGCGGTAGTTGCATGACCTAGGTGTTGAAACATGAACGGTTCGTAACTTTCATCTGAGAATTTCCACCTAGTCTCCTACCCGTGGTTCACGTCTTCTGAACAGTAAAAAGACCTATATCATTGGACGCTGAGCATTTTCGGACTCCTCTAAAACACATCCGTTTGGATAAACTATTAAATTAGTTTGTGTTTATTCATTTCAGATGCGGTCACTAAGCCATGCTTTAAGTTTGCGGAAATGCGAACTCTGTGCAGATCTAGCACCGGGTAAGACAATTCTGCTGGTCGCGGATTCATCGTTCTGATGATAGGTCATATACAATGCATTTTTACTGCACTTGAACCAGACACATTTATCTCATGCGCTGAGGAAATAAGTATTATAGTGGTGACCACTTGGCCTTTTGTTACAGTAAGGCGCATGGTACGTAATCAGTGAATAGCTGCTGGGGGGATGTGTGGCTAACTGATGATTTCCGCAGTTCTAGTGACTTTGGTGTTCCCAAATGACGCTACTTTTCACCATAATTATCCCTTTGTTGTTACGCTGACGACTGAACCACGTCTAATTTGTGCCGTATGGTTTTCAATGCCTGAGGCTCGGACGCTGAAATAGTATTACATGCGGTATTAACGTGCTCGACGTGTTTGCAAAGCCCAAAGGGCGACCTTCTTTAGGTCTTTTTTGTTCGAAAAATCAAGTCTTAATTTTTCCAAAGCATCCGTGTTATAATTGGTTTCATGTAGACTTCCAAGCACATCATTAGTTGAGTTTGCTGAACCTTCGCTGAGGATATTGCGATTACAGCGTCTAACAATCCAAAATTCCAATTTGTGCACTCTAAACTGATGTGAAAATCACGCAACAATTGACTTGAAAAATTCCTGCCGATTTCTAAGTTTTAGTGGGTTGTTTAAACTACGCATGTGCAGATGTTTTGGCACAAAAATGTTTCCAAATTTTCGCGTGGGCCTACGGCTCCACGTACTTGTACTTAACGAAGGGGCGTCTCGAATGCCTTTTAAATGCAATGAAGGCAGCAAATTTCGGATCCACCGATCCCATTCAGGCTAAAACGGCTGAAAAAGACGAATTTCTTTGGTGTCAAGCGGCTGCATAAATGCGAATCCGCGAAAACCCCATCCCCACAAAGCTTACTTGGCCTTTAAATACAGAATTGCCAAAATTCCTTCGACTGATCTATTGTCAAACCATCTCCCCAACCACCGGAAGCGTAAATCCCTCATGAATACACAGAAAAAAATAAATGAACAATTGGTAGGACCAGACGATATATCAAAATCCGTACATAAAAATATGAAAATACACCGACAAAGTGCATATGCACTGAGCTACTTAACGCTGACTCATTCTGCACGCAGAGCATATGAAGAACTTCGTAGTGAAATCTTCCCATATGGTCAAATTTAAAGAAATCCGAGCATGCGCAGGACTGCTAGCCCTGCCCACAGGGACCAAATCTTCACCCTCAAGGGCAACGCCAGATTGAGCCATTTCAGTATCTCATTGGAGTCGCCGTCTGTCAATAGTACCAAAAAGTGTAGGAAAGATTAAATGAAAAGCAATGCCTGAAACAGGCAGAATAGAGGCCTAGGTCGAGCGCATGCAGCCAATATACGCGGTTTGTTAACTGCCTCTGAGAGAAATCAAATCGGGCGGTTATGGCGAATGGAGTGGGTGAAAACAAGTGAATGCGATGAGGTACACAGGAATGTCGTATTTAGAACAAACATATACACCTACCGGGATCTTCCCAAGGTGGCCAGTTGTAATCGAAATCTGAAGGGAGAACTTTTCTTTTTACTAGCAAGACCACGGACAGTACAGAAGAATGTCAATTTATTCGCACAACAATGACAAAGACAAGTTACGGTATGATGACCAAACCGAGCATCTTTATCGTCAAACTCGTCGTCTAACAGTCATACTCGAAACATCCGCGCTGGATAGGTTTTAACTCTCCCCATTTCCATAGATTATATGCGGCTTCCAGTTTTCAAGGAGACACACCAGCTTGAAGCGGCATTTCTGCCTTCTTCGTCCTTATCACTATGCCTCATATTCCGCACATTCTTAGTCCATATGATGTCGCTGTCGTTGGACCTAGACTCACACCTTCGGTGGCTTTACATGATCAAATCTGACAAGTGATTGCACTTTTAAACAGGGACACTGCACGCCTAAGTGTATTTCATGTTATGGACCAGCATGCAGTAGGTGTACTATTCCATGAAATGTTGCCCGAAATTCTGAAATGCGTTTTCGTTTCGAAAAGATTACCTAAGAAGGATTATAAAATAAATCATCGTAAAGCATAATTATATAAAAATCCGGTTACCCGGGGATGCCGGCTTTCGAATCTACTTCCTTCCGGAAAGATGCAAAAACCACGCTCTGTGAAAAATGCCTCCGTATGTAGCATGAATTTTACTCATTGATGTTCGATGTACTTAAAAATTCAAATATATTTCATGCAAAAAATGCACAAAAATATTCATTCCTTTGCTCAATCGGCAGAAAATGACGTTTTCCTCCCATTTTTTACTCCACGAATGGACATCATTCGGTTTCCAAAAAGTTTCTGGTTATGGGATTTTTTTAATATCATAAAACGCCCGTTCGTAAGACATCGTGTCTCTGCGTTTACTAACCTGGTTTACAATATGGTTCAAATCCAGTGCTTAATTTTAAGAACCCCATATGGTCCTCTCTTAATGCCGTAGAGAAAGTTACGGTTTTCCGTACGCCTCAAATATGTGGCTTGTAGTTTGGAAGCCTTAAAAAGAAGTTCAGTTGCAGGTCGGGTTTAAAATTATTCGGGAGTTGAAACAGTTTTTGAAAATCATATTATACCCTTTCTTCGAGTGTAAACTTGAAAAAAGACGTAATTGTCTGCCGAATAAGCAAATGAGTAAACATTTATATGCATATTTTCTATGAAATATAATTAAATTTTTAATGGCATCGAAAATCTATGGAAAAAATGCATGCCAACTAAGTAACCACTTTTTCCAGAGTGTCGTCTTTTGCTTGCGGTCGAAACGGTGTTCTCTTAAAAGCCGGTATCCCCGCAGTAACTGAATTATTATAGAGTTATGACGTACGATGATTAATTTTACAACACTACTTCAGTAATCTTTTCGAATCGAAAGGATTTCGGCCAACATCTCATGAGTTAGCACACCTACGGCAGCTCAACTCAAAATCCTCAAACAGTCCAAGTTGGGTTAAATATGATCGGGATAGTAGAGTGGCATCAAGGGGCTGTGCATTTTGATCGAACATTAAGTTTAGGCTCTTGGGTCTTTCCGTAAATTTGCAAAGTGGCCAGTATAAATAAGACGGGAAGTACTTTCGTGGTTTACCGTTATGTTTACATATCTGGGATGCATTTTCACATTCTTCTTTCGTCAGATAATTGTTTGCATTTCCTCCACACCCACTGTATATAAATGGCCTGCATTTGCGCACCAGAGGATGGTATCCATATCTCTCGTCAAAATCTTCGCAATCCCCGATTTTGAACCGCATATAACAGATTCCTCTTGAAACACCTAAAATAAGGGGACTTGAGTTAGTGATCTGGAAGGTATATGATAAGCTTATTACCACAAGCAAACACTTCAAATGCGTGACCGACGGCCACATTACGTAACAAGCTTGCACACCATAAGTGTAGGGTAAGGTCGTCTAAAAGATTGCATGTGGCACCTGCAGTGAGGTGTATTGCCGTGAAACTGGAAATTGGGCCTCAATGCGTATACGCAAACATCAAATGGCTGTGAAGAGGAAAGACTACCTCCTCCAAGTTGCTATGCTTGCACTGGGAACTGACCTTGAAGTTTCATGTAATAAAACTCATGTTGTTGGTGTCCGTCTGTCTAAGGGATGTCGAGAGCTTTTGAAGGCCGCACATTCTAAAGAATCATGTCTTTACCGCACATTGAGCCGGATGTCATGTGTAACGATCTTAGTGGAAGAAGAGGCGACATCCAACTCTCACGAAATTTCAAACAGAAGTCACAGCTTAATGGGCGGAATGGAAGGGCAATACCGAATTTAAGGCAGTTTGAAAATTTTGACTATTTAGATCATTTTCCCCATGTCTGGTGACGACGTGGGGAGCCGGTGTGGGAAATCTTCAGAGTAAAGTTTGTTACACTGCCCAAAGGACTTATTACCTTCAATTCTACACCCATATGTCCACAATTTTAGGTTCTCGAATACTGAATAAGTAACAACTGACACCAAACGGAATCTGCCAGTGCGTAAAACTCAACAACGTCCGGTGTGATTTACAAGGCTATTTGCAATATAACGAACAAAATAACTCATCCTAAAGGTTTTATTTTGCACCAAGATATGGTTCACATGCGCGCACTAAAGCGCGATGCGTATCAGGCCGTTTCAATATGAAGAAAAAGACGGGAGTACATTAATCGATAAGAAGTAGAAGCGATCACTGGAACAAGGGCTTTATTCGCCTGAAGTTTCGGATTCTCACTTGAACCCGAAACGTCAGGCAAATAAAGCCCTTGTACCAGTGATCGCTTCTTCTTCTCATTAAGTATTTCCTGGAACTCGCACCTTCGCTTGTATCAGTACATTAATCCTTAAAATTCACGCTTACCATCGTCTTCTTCAAATGCACATACTGCTGTAAGTAGGAGAATGAGAAACATTGACATTTTCTCCCCTGTTTGCACTTTATACATGTTCATGTGTTGTTGTTCAACCTGAATTGAATAATTGTCTAACAAAATTTATCATAATTTTATAACCTCTTGGGCAAGGCGATGGTACATGCCTTATCTGCGTTCCGAGGTAAGGACTAGGGGAATTAGTGGATTGGCTCTCACACTGACTGTAACTGAAATCCACCGTCTGCTATTGGTTGTTGGAAGTGCAAGTGCCACTACCCTACCTACTGCACAGCCCGAAAGCGCAGACGAATGCTCTTGCCAATCCGCTGTTCGGCAGTCCTATCGTTTTGGTGACGTTTTTTTCACGGGTTATAAGAAAACAGACAGAATAACAGAACTTCCTGGGGAAAAACTGAAGGGTGCAATCCATAAGGTGAAAAAAGCAGTTGCGTTACGCAACTACAGAAGCTCAGAAAACACCTTGTCGGGTCTTCTTATCGCCACACGTCTGTGACGTTCGATAAAATCACAACCTGCACACCAGGCAACTACTGCTAGACTTGCATAAGCGCTCTGTTTGTCTAGCGCGAAGTTTTTGCTAGCATGCTAATAATTCACTTTATGCCAACTAGGTACGTATTCAGAAGACGAAGTGGCGAGCAGACGTTACTCCGGATAGATTCTTCTCAGGCCAGTACAATGATATGTGGACGGAGTAGAAGTGAAAACATGTCAGTGATAAGAGATAACGATTAAAGGTCGCCTTAAAACACAGGTGGTTATGCAGTGTAAGTGTGGTATGAGCGTTACCATTATCAGGACAAATCCTAGTGTGGTAAGGAGACGGTAGGCACCAGTTTGAGGGGTTTATTGCGCACAGAAACCGGAGTTGTCGTCTCAGGCGGCAGTGGCCACTGGCGAAGCCAGGGCTGGTGTTGACTGCGTCCAGTCATGCCTGAGAGTCCCTGAGATAGTGGTGGCAGCCGCTTTTGTAGGCTCGTGGGCCAAGCTCAAGTGGTCACCAATCGGTGTGTGTTGCATTTGCCGAGGGGTGGTGTCCCAGTGGCTTAGGTTGTGCTCGCAGGGAGTGGGATGCGTTCAAGTGGCCGAATAGGCAGCAGCGGCTGTGCGGACGCTGGTAGGCCCGAGCTGTTGGTCGTGTGACTTCAGGTCAGCGCGTCTGGAACGGCTCACTGCAAAAGGGTAAATGAGACAGCGAGGTCTTAAACAATGACGCCAGACCGGTCATGATGGCTGGACGCCACAAGCTCGCCTGATTGTTTGTCCGGTTCAGAAGATGAAGATGCGATAACTGGAACAAGATATTTATTTGGCTGACGTTTCGGATCCAGTCCGGTGTCTAATCAATGCCCTTCACAGGCACATAGTGTGATTTAGAAATATATAAGTGATGGGATCCTCAGCGGAGGAGCTGGGACCTAGCGAAAGCATCTGCCGTGTTTTATACTGTGGATAGGCATCAATAGTAGTGAAAATCCGATTCGCAGGTGGCATATCAAAAGAAGAGGGGGCGTTCACCGGGAGGGGTTTATTTGAGATCCGACGTTTCGGGTAGTTTATTCGTCTACCCATCTTCAGGGACTGGGAGGTCCTGTGCACAGCACTCCTTATTATGGCGCCCTTTGTCCAATGCGGTGATGACTGACGGCGGGGGACAGTCACGGCGCGGGACAATCGGGGCCGTCAGTCATCACCGCGGCCGACCGGGGCGATTCAGGTCACGGTGACATGCGGGTTGGATGCAGCCACACAGGCGGCATTGGCGGATCGCGCATTGGACAAAGGGCGCAATAATAAGGAGTGCTGTGCACAGGACCTCCCAGTCCCTGAAGATGGGTAGACGTATAAACTACCCGAAACGTTGGATCTCAAATAAACCCCTCCCGGTTAACGTCCCCTCTTCTTTTGACTGTGGATAGGAAATACGCACGTGGTTATAATGAGCTGCAAAGCCCTCGAGGGCTGGGACTACTGGTGTCTTTCGAGTCTTCGTCTAATCTCGCTCGAAAACCCACGGGTTAGCCTATTGGCACTGAGAGTGTTATGTACTCTGTCGATTAAATCTTGACAGTTAGCCGCAGTAAGCTTTCAGCTTGGAGGGTTATCAAGACCCTGCTACGAGTGCTTGTTGAATTTCAGCCCGTGCGCCCACAACAAGCGGTGGTGAAGGCATTTTAGTGGAAAAAGACTTGAAAGTGTTATGACTGGTTGTGTGCGATGTGTGCGCCCCAATATACATTAGAATGCAACGCCACGTTAGACGAGATGACTTTTTAATCATTGGAGTGACAAAACAGGTCGAGCAGCGTCTTCGATAAGTCAAATGGCAAAGTGTTTGACCGTTGTAGACTGTCTCCATGAAGGAGAATCAAGAGGAATAGAATAATAACAACCACCGCCAGAATAAATTTTAGAAGCCAAAATTTACTCAATTGAAATTGATTCTTTTGGAAGATTTAAGTAACTCCTATGACCCAATTTGGAAAAGTTGGACGGCCTCGGTGGAGTTAAAACCCACAACGGCAAGGGCAGTGTCCAAGTACAGTCACCAGGCTAACCACCTGAGCTGTGAGGTCTCACCGGAAACCGTGATTCAGGTTAACCATTTCTTTTTTGACAATCAGAATTACAGAGTGATGATAGTTCAGCTGATGTATGCAGTGATGTCCGCAACGTGATCCAGGGCGCGATGGACGCAGGGGAGTGACTTGCGCACAAATTAGTTCACAGTGGTAACAGGCTTGCGTGACATCTGTACACTCTTTCATCCCACTTCCACTTGGCATAGGGGTTAGGGAGAATCAGAACGACCAGGGTATGGACTAGGACACAGTGTCCGACAAAGTTAAAAGCCCGTCTACGCGATCCACACAAGGCCTGATTCCCGCACAGTGAGCCATGTTTTCACAGGACAAAGCCAGCACCTCGAGTTTCACATATGTGAGGCATCCGTTGGAGTAACTTTAAGAAGGCGTAACTGAACCCGACTCTAAGCTCTCTAGTCAAGCGTCACATTCACACATCTGCGCAAGGACAGACGTGTCCCGTCGGATGGTAGCCTTCCAAGTCAGAACTCTTACCGCGCTGTGTTATGATGAGGTATGCGTTGATGTGCGATGGATGTGAATTCGACAGACCTGGATTATCTCGCTCCTTCCTCGGTCATGTATCAGATTATTGCCCCATTCGGTAAATCATCTGGCACCGGAGTTGGGCGCAGTGACCGAGAAAGCTACAACACCGCATCTACGAGCGCAATGCACGACCTAGTGTTTAGCACATTTGACCCATGATAGGGGACGTTCACCGATCGTTTCCATGGAACTCACTCGTCCTGTTTTGCCTTACGGGCTCTCTCTAGAACTCAACCAGCAGTCGCGCCGCGGCGTATGATATAGGCTGAATGCTATTACCGACAAAGTCAAGGGAGACCGGAATGGCCATTTCTGGCTTATTAGCCGTTTTGGAGAAGTAAATGAGATCGCTGGAACAAGAGCTTTATTAGCCTGACGTTTCAGATTCCTGCTCGGACCCATCATCAGTGACAACAGCAAATACGGGTCTGCTGTCGTATCTGCTGTTGTCCCTGATGATGATTTCCGGCAGGAATCCGAAACGTCAGGCTAATAAAGCTCTGGTCCCAGCGATCGCGTCTCTTCGCTTCTACTATTAGTCGTCGTCAGCCAGGCATACCCAACCTCGAAGTGGGGAACACCTGGGGCTCGAAATTGCGATCTGCTAGACGACCAACGCCTCTAACCACTGGGCCGGCGACTAATAAGCTAGAAATGGCCATTCCAGTCTCCCTTGTCTTTATCGGTAATGCTATTCTGCCTATATCATGCGCCGCTGTGCGACTGCTGGTTGAGCTCGAGAGAGATCCCGTAAGGCAAAACGGAACCAGTGAGTTCCGTGGAAACAATCGGTGAATGTCCCCTACCACTGTATATTCCCGATCGAAACCGACAGGACAACGGGCCCGTGGTCCAGAGGTTATGGGCATTGACTTCTATCTTACAGGTCGCAAGTTCGAGCCTCAGGTGTTCCACACTTCGTGTTGGGTATGACTGGCTGATGACGGCCATTAAGCCCGAAATGGCCATCCCAGCCTCCCTTGTCTTTGTCGATAGTGCTGTTCTGCCCAGTTTATCTAGTTGGGAGGCTAATAAAGACCAAAGACCCAGTCAAGCCATCCTTAAACCATTATTATGTCTTTCGTATTTTGTCATTCGCATCCAAGAAGCTTTCACACATGGTGTTATTAATTGTGACAATATTGTGCTTTTGACAACTGCTGGCTACTTTAGTCACTGAGAACTATTTTGCACATGAGATTGTAATTCAGCCCTACAGGTAGCGGAGTGGATTCGCGTGTTCAGTAAATAAACATTGTTTTCGTTGATATTTAGCTGAACGAGACCCCACTCTCCTACGCCCGAAGATCAATCTCGTCGACGATGGTGCCTCATACGTTCATGACCGTGATTCGGCGAAGCTATTCATATGTGCGACTAGAACGTTCGTCGGCCTATGTACGATCTAATTTGACTAAAATGAGTATTTCACATCTTCTTGCAATGCACTTATTTTAACCGTACACATTACCTCTTTTGAAAGTGAAGGATTCTGCCGAGTGATGACACCAGCGTGGTTAGAAGTACACCGAAATGTCACTACCCAGCTCTCCTGCGATTGAGGTGTTCACTGACCGATGCTCTTCAGCTCAGTTTAGTTTTATTAAGGGGAAGATTGGTGAACGCCTTTGAGTTGCCTTTTAACTTAAAATTGTCTAAGAAAAAGCCTGATACTTGGAAAGCTGAGAGAACGATTGTTTACATAATTGCATGCAAAAGCAGGCAACTACCTGCCATTAAAAAATGGCAAACATGGACGACTACTCACTCATTGTAAGTAGTATGAGCCTATGTAAGTTAGGTGAGTAGTTATATAAGCGCGTATGACTGCTTCATTTTAGCGCTACACAAATGGCCACGTGGTAGATGCGTTGGACCAAAACGAAGATCATATCGGATTGCGCGGCGTAACAAATGCCAACAGACCCAGTTGCCAGCAGGGATCGCGCACATTGGGAGCCCCGCCCCTCCTCACATTTGTTGTTGGTTCAAGTCCTGGTCATTTGCTGTTTGGACCAGAGGACGTGGAGTGGAACGCCAAGGTTCGGGTTCGGCTGTGCCATCCACCTGAACCCACCTCAGTTTCCGCTCTTCTTTGCTTTGTCTTGACACCTGATCCAGGTGGGGGCGGAGGAGAGAGGGTGGTCGATGCAGCGCAAGTCAACTGACACCATAAACCCCCGCGCAAGTCACCGTCCCTGTGTGTGTGTGTTGGCTCCCCAGACGGGCCGCGTGTTAGATGCGCTGGACCAACACGGGGGGCACATCATATCGGATTCTGGCAGGCGTTATCTGTGCGTAATAAAAAAATGCCAACATTTACGGGGTGCGCTGGCAAACCCTGTTGTCGGCAGTCGCCGCACAACGGGACCACTGCCACCCCCCCCCCCATTGTTTTGTGGTCAAAATCCTGGTCATTTTTTGTGTGGACCAGGGGGTGCCGAGTGGAGCGCCAAGGTAGGGATCCGTCCGAGCCATCCACCTGCCGCCTCCCTCGTCTCCGGTCTTCTTGACTCTGTCTTGACACCGTACCCAGGCGGGGGAGGAAGAAAAACACGCACGTGCACAATGGATGCAGCAAATGCGACCAATGGCATTTATCACAGAATTTGCCACGGACTTTGAGGATCTTCAGAGCGGCTTTCAGAGGATAAAAATTTTAGAATTGCGAAGATTCGCATGGAGGGATTCAGAAGGCTAATTGACTAGCATACTTCTGCTTTTAATAAATTCTCATCAGGTAAGAGCATTTGTACGGGACCGTGAATGAGTAAAACAAGTCAGCGATAGTAGAAATAATTTAAAATTCACCTTACAACACAAACGGGACGTGAAAGTATGGGGGAGAAGGTAGTAGGGGGCAGCAAGTCTGTGGACATTGATAGTCAAAAAAAGAAATGTTAAGGAGAGAAAAGAACGAGAGGGGGTAGGGAAGTTCATGTAATTAATTGAGCTTTAGTCACGGTTAACGCAGAACGCACAAGGCCTGATGACAGATGCTGACTCTGACTTCGATAGCTTCGACAGAAACGCAGTATACAGTAGATGTGCGAATCGATGGAAAGTTAGGTGAAATTCGGAAATGCATTCTCGACTCGAAAAGATTACTTAGGTATGGTCGTAATAATAATCATCGTGTAGCATAATTCCAAGACAGTTCGATTACTTCAATATGCCAGTTTTCAAGTGAACTTCCCTCCGCCCGCCAGCAAAAACTACGCTCTGTCAAAAATGACTGTCTAGGTTGCATCATTTTTTTCTCATTGATTTTCGATGCCCTTTATAATTCAAATATATTTCATGAAAAACATGCATAAAAATATTTATTCTCCTTCTGTTTGGGAGGCAAATTACGTTTTCAGCAAATTTTATACTTAAAGTAAAGGTATAATTTGGTTCGAAAAAACTTTTCCGATTCCCGAATTATTTTGAACCTGACGTGCCTTTACAGTTGCATTCAGGGTTTCCAAACTAAAAGCAGTATATTTTACCTGTACGGAACATCATAAACTTCTGTACGCCATTATGAAGGGACTATATGGGATTCATAGACTTCACTAGTGGACTCGAACCATATTGTAAACTCTACAAGCAACTTTACTAAGTGCAGAGGCTCGATATTGTACGAGCGGGCATTTCACGATCTTAAAAATTTTCATATTTAGAAACTATTCAACACCGGATTATACCCCTATTTCAAGTAAAGCATTTGCTGAAGACGTAATTTGCGTCCCGCATAGTAGGAGAATAAATATTTTTATGTATGTTTTTCATGAAATATGTTTGAATTATGAAGGGCATCGAAAATCAATGAGAAAAATCCATGCAACATAGACATTCATTTTTTACGGAGTGCAGTTTTTGCTGGCGGCCGAAAAGAAATTCACTCAAAAGCTGGCATACTGAAGTAATCGAATTATTGTGGGATTATGCTACATGATGATTTTTATTACAACCATACCTAAGTAATCGTTTCGAGTCGAGACTGCATTTCAGAATTTCACCTAACATTTCATCGGTTAGCACATCTACTGTATTTCGTTGTTTAGCAGTAGAAAGCATCGAAAAAGAGCTTAGAAAGATCCAAGAACCGCTTCGCAAGAATGAGTGTCCTGGCAGTTCTCATCACCATATAAGCCCACCGACCTATCGGGAATTTATCGAAGGCAAACTTGTACTCGCCGTTTAGTCTTCTGGATAGTCTTTTCTCTTCTGATATACGGCGTGATCGAGGAAGCTTCTAAGAAGTAAATCTTTCTGTGCCTGTTAGAAGTATTCACAGCACAAAGTCGGATGTGCTGATTTTGATCTGAGATAGACAGAGCAAAGGGAAATTTATTTGAGGATCCGGTGAGCGATTCATTTTCCTCAGATTACCAACCCGGATCTCTTACTTTTGCTAACCGGAAATTTATTTGCTTTTCCGGAAAAACAGTACTTTTAAGGTCTTAAACTAGGTCTTCATGGTGGAACACTTTGTGCCCCTTTTGCCGTCCTCTCTTGCATCTGTCATCCTTTACCTGCTGCCAGCAAGGTCGTAAATGGCTACTTAAAAATAGCTCTGCTTCTGAATTGATCACATAGTCGGCTAGTTCGATGAGTCATGCCGCAAGACGCTTATTTCTTCCAGCGCATGGCCAACGTGCCGTTGGTTTTGAGGGAGCGGAGGTGTTTACCATAAATACGGCGGTCTGCGATGTGTTTGTTGTCATTAAAAATGTAATCTTCGACAGACTGTCAGTCGATTTTATCCAGCGAAGAACTTCGCAAATTATTGTTTTTGCCTTGACTTCCTCCACTGTGAATTCACCAGTGATAGGAAAAAAGTCAAGCAAATTCTAGAACAAAATTTCTATTATGATTGAAGATGTGCCGTCACCAAATTGGCGTCAGAATACTTGTTTGCACTACCACAACGCGCCCAATTTAGACCATTATTCTGCAAACTAACTATGTCTATTAATATTTATCAGTTACCGATCAGTCTAACTGCATGTAGCCTTATGAAACCTGTTGTTCCTAAGACGTCTCCATTGGTGAAATGAAGCAAAATACCGTTTCTCTTTTTGCACACCATCTCATCTAACTCAAACGAGTCAAGAATACTACGAATCCCTGGAAGACTCTTTTGGAAACTGTACTCAGGATGTAGGCTGTTGACAAATTGCCATTTATGAAATCAGACTAATTCCCAAAGGATATTTAGATGCGAACTTCACCGAAACGTTTTTTGAAACGTTATTTTATTTGTGCTTTCATATTTGCTACGGTGTAAGCATAAGAAAACAGCCTATACATCTAAAAACGAAGTTTACTAAATTACGACCTTTTTTTGCGTTTTCAAAATATTGCGCATTTCCAAAAAATCGGCATTTAGGAGCAACGTAATACGGCAATTAGCAGTTCCTCTACGTTTTAATTTTTTTCCAAAGCTGTTCTTAATTTACATAGACATTGAATTCATAAATTGGTGTCGGTTTGCAAGTGATTGGCAATCATTCGTAAAAGTTTGCTTATTAATTGAGGGTACTTTCGTTGCGGACGGTCATTTTTTTCGAAAATGAAGTTTGGTGTTTGAATGAGTCTTCACATGTGACCCAAACGACCATCTTCGAGAAAAAGAGCGTCCGAACACTCACTTATTCGGTAACTGCCTTCAAGAATGATCTTAATTTAAAGTTCTCAACAGACAGGTAATTCAGAATCTGTCTTTATGGATGAGCGGCTGAAAACCCTGAAAATCATAAAGTATTGAGCAATATTTCGAAGCCGCTCTGAAACGCGACATAATCCAAAACGAAAAAAATGCGCAAATTAATTTAACGAAGGAAAATTCTCTCTTCAAATACAAAATGATATGTTTGCGATAAGCCTGTCAGTCCTATTTAAATTAATTAAACACCGATCGGCCTGGCAACATGTGACCTAATAAAAATTTGTTCCTACAACGTCTCCATAGATAAAGAAAAGTAAATCCTGTTTATCTTGTTTAATCTCATCTCATTTACTTCAAACGAGTCAAAAATAACACGAATCACTGGAAAACTGTTTTGGAATCTACACTTAGAATGTAGGCAGTAGAAAAACCGTCATATTTGAAAGCACACTAATTTTTAAACGATATTTAATTGTAAACTTCACTGAAAAACTATCATTTGACGTTATTTTATTTGTTCTTTTATAGTTACTACGTTTTTGGCATGAGAATAATCCTATACATCTAAAACCGAAGTTTACTAAATTACAGCCATTTCAGACGTATTCGGGATGTTGCGCTTTTCTAAAAAAATTGACTTTTGTAAAAAACGCAACGTTGCCTTTGACGTTTTTTGTGTTTTTAATTCTTTTAAATTTGGACTTAGTAAACATAGACGATGAATCCATGAATTGGTGTCGGTTTGCGAGTGATTGGCAATAATTCGTAAATATAGACACATTTCATGATTTAGGTCATATACGGTAAGTATGTCATTGAGTCCTCAGGACTGGCTGACCCATGTGGGGCACAATAAATCGCTTTCCCTGCGCCCTTTCTTTATCGGTCGAAAACAGTCATTTTCCTGATGGGCTATCGTACGTTATCGCTATCCTTGCTTACGCCTGCGTTCTTAAATTTATAGAATGCCTCTCAAAATCTTGTCTTTTTACCCGTCTCTTGTCTCAAAATAAGTACATCTGAGAGACTGTCCCCCGCGAGAAAATTTATAATAATCACCCACCAAAAGGCATCTTAGATGAGAGGCGTGCTTAAAAGCAATAACCACACCGTTCAGGGTTTTCCTCCACACAGGTAAGTTACGCTGGCTACATCTCTTTACCCGCATTATGCACTAATCCAGGGACGAGAGTTTGCCGCGAAGAGACGGCCTGCTTGTCTCGCTGTAACCAAAGAGCACGACCAAAAGCACATGGATCAAAAAAGCTCCAAAAGTTGCAGTACTGTCTTCCATGAAACTGCTGATAACATCTATTTCTGACCTGCAGGCGTAGTTATCTCACGCGCCAAGTGAAGTTTATACATTTGCGGCTGTGCCAGAATTGAGGGTTACTGCAGTAACGATCTTTCGGTCCTACAACCTGATTGGGCGCGTCTTCAGTGGTTAGTAACCTGGAGAGCGCAAGGATGGAATGTGGTCAACTGGGCAAATCTTTGAGTCGGGAATTACACATATCTGCAATTAACGTTATTCTTCACCTCAATGATCATTTAATTGGTCCGATTAGTCGGCGAGTCGACGGCTGAGAAGAAGGAGTTTTTTCTCATATCGCCATTTCCAGAGCATCCGACTAGCGAACTCTTACATCGCCGTTTAAACGCTGCCGCTAAGATAAGACTGGTTTTCACAAGAAATCTGTTTCTTCGCCTTGAACGTAAGGATAGAATTCCTTTTCAGACTTTTCCAGTCTACACATACGCCTTAGCTTGGTTCTCTGGGGCAGGTTCCACTTGTGCAACAACTACGCGCCTATTCAAGCGGATGCGAGAACACCATCCTAACTGGTCAAATAAAGATGTGAAAAAGTCCATCCCTAGGGCAAATGCGGTTCACGTGGTTGACAGCGATCACCGGGCATACGCCAACCAAGCATCCCGCATCCCCTATAAAGTGCCGGATAGGCAATCCAAGTTCCTGCGTCAGCGAATACTTACGACGGCAGGGGCAGTGGCCACACGTCTAGTCAACCCAACCTTGTGCTCGCCTAAGGCGTTTGTAAAGCTCTAAGGCCTCCCCTGGGCAAAGACAAACCCAGCATGTGTGTTCACACATGCTACGTAGCGTTATAGCGATAAAACAGGGCATATCTACTGGCCAGAAACCTACCCCCTCCCGCCCCACCTAAGCCCTGACAGAACTAGACTCAGACACCTGAACACTGAACACTCCTCAACCCTCTCTCTCGCGTTGACTTTTATTGGCTGTTTGAGTTTTGCTACCCTACCCTCCCTTATATTGTTTTGAAGGACTGATGATGAATAATCGATAAAGTACTGTAGGTGGGCTAACTCAGGAAATGCCAACAAAAATTCCGAAATGCATTTTCGTTTCGAAAATATTGAGCAAGTAAGGTTGTAAAAAGAATCATCGGGCAACATAAATCGATAATAATTCAGATACCCCAGGAAGTCAGCATTTGAACGGACTTCTTTCTGGCTGCATGCAAAATTTAGACTCTGCAAAAATGACTAATTAAGTAGCGTGCATTTTTCTCATTGATTTTCGATGTCCTTAAAAATTCAATTATATATCAAGGAAAACATGCATAAAATATTCACTTTTTTAATCATAGGATAGGAATTTAGGTCTTCTTCCAATTTTGTACCCTAAGGAAGGGTATAATTCGGTTTTCAAAATGTTTCTAATTGTAAAATTTTTAATAATGTGAACTGGTCGTTCATGAAACATCACGTCTCAGCATTTACGAATGTGGGTTGTCAAGTTAACAATATGGCTCAACTCCATTGCTTCAGTTTATGGAAGACATACAGTCTCCTCACATTACCATAGAAAAATGTATGGATTTCCATACGCGGAAAATATACGGCGTGTAGTTTGAAAACCCTGAATGCCTGTGCAACGGCAGGTCGGGTTCAAAATTATTCGAGTATAAAATTGGAAGAAGACGTAAATTCCTACCGAATGAGTAAGATAGTGAATATTTTTATGCATGTTTTCCTTGAAATATAGTCGAATTTTTAAGACCATAGAAAGTCAACGAGAGAAATTCATGTTATATAAGTAGTCATTTTTAACAGAGTGTTGTTTTTGCATGCAGGCGTAAGGAAGTTCATTCGAAGGCCGGCATCCTGAGGTAACTGAATTATTATAGAATTATGCTGTCCGATGATTAGTTTTATAACTTTACTTGATCAGTATTTTCGAAACGAAAATGCATTTCGGAATTTGGGTTGACATTTCTTGAGTTAGCCCACCTACTGTTCGTTTGCTAGGCTTCACTTCTTTAATTTTCCGATATCATTTTAGGATGATTGCTTAAACTGAAGCTCTGTTGAGTGGTCTGCAGTCCTTTCAATGTTGAACACGAAATGTTTGTGATTAAACGTACTCTCACCTGCTTGCCTTTCTGTCCTCAGTTTCATGGTACCGGAAAAGCCAGTTAGACAAGCTGCTGGCTTCAAATGAAGGGAAGAACTATCGCTTCATCCTTTGCTAGCAGCTTCCTGGTTACATTCGGCCAGTGCATGCCGATTTCAAAGTCGTGAGTGCTGTTAGGGTCTGATTATATGCCGCTCATATGCCCCTATCGAAAAACCAAAGTCGCACTGATACTCACCACTGATGAACAGTTGGTGCGTGTGCAAAAATCAACAATGAAGTAGACGCAGCTGCAAATCATTGGGAAAAAGCAGTCACAGTCGAAATGGCAGCACACAAAAAATATGCAACGCAAACATCTTTAGGGAAATCTCCACGAGATCGGCTTTTGCGAAAAAATGGGTGTTTTCTAACACGCGTAACAGCAGAGCTCAAATGGAAAAACTCCGTTTGGCTAGTTGTAATCAAGTCAGATCAATGGCCAGCAATCCTATCATAAACAAATGCATTACGTGCGCGCGTTTTCAACGAAATCGACCTATATCCCACAACATAAGTATCTAGGAGAGGGAAATTGTTATGTCTTACAGGATGAGCTAATCAATAACGACTGTGGATACCAATAACACTAAGTGAGCGGGTATTTTTGTGAACGCTATAATGAATATTCTGGATATTCTCAGGGAGTTTGGTCAGGATGTTGTTTTGGTATATTTTAGCTTGACTTGCACATTTTGTGATTAAAAATGTGTGCATTTTGCAAGAACCAAGAAAGCCGAATAACTTGCTCTTTTCCGTCTGAGTGACGGCCCGTATTTTTCTAAGCTGGCGTCTTCATGAAATGTCAACCAAAATTTCGAAATGCATTTTCGTTTCGAAAGATTAATTAAGTGGGGTTGTAAAACTAGTTAGCCTGTCACATAATTCTATAATATTTCAGTTACCCCAGGATGTCGGCTTTCGAATGAACCTCCATCCGGCTGCATGCAAGAGCTTCATTCTGCAAAAAATGACTACTTAAATAACATGAATGTTTCTTATTGATTTTTACTGTCCTTAAAATTCAATTATCTTTCGTGGAAAACATGCACAAGAATATTCATTTCTCTGCTCATTCGGTAGTTAATTACCTCATCTTTCAATCTTATACTCGAAGGAAGAGTATTATTCGGTTTTCAAAAACCTTCCCAATTCTCGAATAATTTTGAATCCGCTCTACCGTTACACTTGCATTTAAGGTTTCTAAACTACACGCCGTATATTTTTCGCGTACGGAAGACCAAACATTCCTCTACGGTATTAAAGGGGGACCATATAGGATTCATAAAAGTAAGCAGTGGATTTGATCCATATTGTTAACTTTACAAGTCACATTGGTTAATGCAGAGAGGACGATTTATGAGCGGCCATTTGGTGGCATTTAAAGGTCCCACAATTAGAAACCTTCTTAAAACCGAATTATGTCCCTCCTTTGAGTATTAAAGTAGAAGACGTGATTTTCTACCGAATGATCAAAAGAATGAATATTTTTATGTATGTTCTTCCTGAAATATAATTGGACTTTCCGGCAGATCGAACAGCAATGAAAAATGTGCATGCTGTATCAGTAGTCGTTTTTTACAGAGTTTCTTTGTTGCATACAGCCGGAAGGAAGTCCATTCGAAAGACGGTTTCCTGAGGTAACTGAAATGTTTTAGAAGTATTTTGATGGCTGACTAGTTTTACAATCCTTTTTAATTAACCTTCTCGAAACGAAAACTCATTTCGAATCGGTTGACATTTCTTAAATTAGCCCACCTACTCTATATATATATATATATATATATATATATATGTAATGAGGGTAATTTTAGACAATAAATAATTTTATCCACTCGATAATTAGGCCGAATTACGGAAATTATCTAAAGGAAATTTCCTTGTTGAACACTGCGTATACGACTGGCAGAACGTTGATTCAAGCCGAATTCTAATTGCCTCTCGCTTGTTTTGTAATTTAACTCTGTTTACCATGTACGTAATGGCTAACATGGCTAATAGCACTTTTGCCGACTTCCGGCTACCGCGCAAGGCAGCGGCTGATGTTTGGCCCACTCACGTCACCAATCATTTTCTTCGCCAGTTGAATTTTTCTCCTTCTGTCTGGGTTTCAACGCAAGGAGAATAGGACTGTGAAATGTCGAACTAGTGAAAAAAGTGGTCTGCACCTTCGAGCCAATGCCGGGGCAGCCGCTAACACAGTGGCAACAACACATATTTCTGACCATTTACTGACTGTAGGCAGCGCGGCTCAACCAGGCTTCCAGCTGACAAAACACAGAGACAGGAAACTTCTGTTCCCACTACTGTGAGGATCAATGCCTTATGCTGCGACTCTGGAATGCGCGTAGCCAACGACGGCACAGGGCTGTGTGCGTAGGGGAGGACAAAAACATTAGAAAGCTCTCCACTGGACATCAAAAAGAGGTATGTAATCAAGCTGAAAAATAGCATGAAGTAATCTCGTAAAAAAGGTATCTCAGGCAGTAAAAGGCATTTGAACAGAAAATGGCGCTGCTAATTCTCCTATTTACGGCAGCGTGTGCATTCGGAGCGAACGACGGTAAGTGTGTGTGTGTTAGGGAACAATGTGCTTTCGTCTCTCTCCTCAAAATACCTCAAATACACCGCGACAATCAGAGTTAAACCATATCATGGATACAAAATATGATTGTTCCGATTGTTCATTAGTGGGAGACTGATTAAACTACCCGAACGTTTGAGCCGGTTAACGTAAGCGGCCCTTACCTCAGGGAATAGATAGCACTTACGAGACACTAGTCTTCCATTAGCTATTCCAGAAGCCAAACATGTTATTGTATTAATTGAGCTGTCTTGAATTTACCCCTTACTCCTTTTATACTTTTATATTCCAGTTGCTTTGGATATCTGTCACATGCCGTTCGAGATCGGTACTTGCGATTCATTTGACGGCAGATACGGCTACGACCCTAAGATCGGCAAATGCAAGGAGTACATATATAGCGGTTGCGGCGGGAATGCAAACAATTTTCCAACTGAAGAAGAATGTGAAAAAGCAACCAGAGCATGCCGAGAGAGAGGTAAGCCAAACAAGTATTTCCCACTTCTTTCATGTCTGCCATCATAACCACCTTAAAACAGTCGGCCACTTAATGCCACAATGCTGCTCGGCAAGGCATGGATAAGTTCATTGTGCATTTACTATCGCAACCGGCAGAAAATCAAACCCTTGGCTCAGTGGTTAGAAGCGTTGGACTTCTACCTAACAGCTAACCAGGCCAACCCCCAGGTATTCCACACTTCGAGGTTGGGCATGACTGACTGACGACCGCTAATAAGCCAAAAATGGCCATTCCAGTCTCCTTTGTCTTTGCCGGTAATAAAATTTTGTATATGCCATGCGCCGCTGTGCAGCTGCTGGTTGGGATCGAGAGAGAGCCCGCAAGGCACAACGGGAGGAGTGAGTTCCGTCAAAACGATCAGTGAGCACCATCCTCTGTCATGGATAAGTCCATTCACACAAAATGAACACTGACCCATCTGAAATATCTGGGCTGTGATTTACAGGCTCATATTATGGTGAATACATGCAGGCAAAAAAGTGACTGTGTCAGTGGGAACGCGAGTCACCTATCCACCTAGAATGTAGCCCCACTTACGTAGTCGTCTCACATCCGAGAATCATAGGCCAGGCGCCAAAAACTTAGGAAATAACGGATTAAGGACGGATGCAAGAGAGACCGGCATGTAACTGTTCATAATATCAAGATACGCACTACACGCCAGGTGGCTGAATTGCATATCAGCTGACAAGCAATCACACCATAATCATTTGGTTTAATATTTAGTTTGTATTCGGTTTGATGTTAGGATAAAGATCGCATCTAGGGCAGCTTTCGGACGCGAACCCTGACAGTTATCGCAAGACTATCCGTCATACGGAGAAAAGTAGCTATGCTCAGGCCAAATATGACGCTTTATGAACTTTATTCCGAATCCCGCATTTAATTTATTGGATAACATTGATGGATCAGTAAGACGTACCCTATTCAATCATCTTATTTTTTGCTGTACCGAAATCCATCTGCAAAGCTGATTTTATTAGAGGATACTTCTACTGAAAACATTTCTCTGGCAGATCCACATCTTGCAGAAAGTCACATTTATCTTATTTAGTCCATGAGTTAATGGGACAATTTTTTAACGGACATAATGTACCATCACGTTGTACGGTCCGGTCATCGCGTGCATATGGGATAATACACAGCAGATTAGGTGAAATCATACTTTAATTACAGTCCTTACTGGCAAGGGCAGGCTACATTTAGATCATCACTTCCACAGATCCGCATCTTCCTCCTCATCTTAATCATCGTTCGGATACTAATGAGTAAACTTTAGTACAGGGCCCTTGCATGACTGTAGTAAACAGCTGCTTAGTGTCTTAGAGGGATAGCATTATCTGATGATCAGACTTCTGATTCTTGTAACCTATGAGGCGCAAACGTCGCCAAAACCCTTTTTACTTCACGTAAATATCTAACAGAGAAAATCTGTTTACTTAATACATTAAAGTTTCTACGCTACTGAATGATTTCGCGGAACTAGAAACCCAATTGCACGCAGACACGAGTATAATTTTTTGCATAGATGATCCACATCTGGATTAAATACTCGCAGCCAACTAAGGTATTTGGGCTGTGATTTGCAGGTCCGTATTATAGAAAACAAATGTGAGCAGGACTTGTCACTGGGTCAGTGGGGAGAGCACATTACCCACTCCCGTGATTTAGCACATTATACAAAGCTATCTATGGGCAGAATGATATTACCGACAAATACAAGGGAGACTGGAATGGCCATTTCTGGCTTATTAGCCGTCGTCAGCCAGCCATACCCAAGCCCGAAGTGTGGAACACCCGAGCCTCGAACTCGCGACCTGTTGGTTTAGAAGTCAACGCCTCTACTCACCGGGCCACGAGCCCGTTGCCTTGTCGGTTTTCGATCGGGAATATACAATGTTAGGGGGCGCTCACCGATCGTTCATACGGAACTCACTCGTTCCGTTGTGCCTTATGGACTCTCTCTCGAGCCCAACCAGCAGCCGCACAGCGGCGCATGATATATAGGCAGAATGATATTACCGACAAAGACAAGGGAGACTGGAATGGCCATTTCTGGCTTATTAGCCGTCGTCAGCCAGCCATACCCAAGCCCGAAGTGTGGAACACCTCGAGCCATCTATTTACGCTTTGCAACGACAGCGACAGCACAGAACTCAAAAGTTACAGGAATAGTGAAAATGATGAGGGTCGCTGGTTAGGTCAGTTCCGACTGTTTTACGGCCAGACATTGCCTATTTCCAATCGTAAGGGACTGGGCTGGATCTCAGCTGAAGGCGTGGTTGTTTCTGACACGGCCTGCATTTCAGTTTTTTATTATTGTCCCAGGCCCATTAACTGTGGGCGTTGGCATTCAGTTCGTCTCCCTCATAAACTGAGATCACACCAATTATCCATAGACTGACTGCTGTACAGCACACTTGGTACTGTTGCTGTTTTCAACACTTTGAGCAATTCGTCTATCCGACTGATTTCGAAAACTTTGCCAATCTGAAAAAATCATCTGCAGCTGTTTGATGTTTCTATTTTTAAATTTGTCATATAATTTGCTTCCTTGTAACAAACAGTGAGCTCACAGTTTCAAAACCTGTTTCGTTCATAAAAAACTGAAACCGAAAAACTGAAACATGTGCTCTTGACCCACTGAAAGCGAGTTTAAATCTCCCCTGTTCCAGCGTTTAATGCTCCTGAGTGATAGTCTGATCACGGGGAGGATGCCTGAATTGATCAGCCGCGTGCGTCTTCCAATGAAAAATATGCTAGTTAATCAGTTGCCAAAGTTTATTGTTCAAGGGATCGACCAAGTCAATGCATAGGGTGTGGATCTAATATTTAGGCCCAAGTAAGAACTTAGTAAGGACGACGAACGGTTTGAAAATTTATTCTGACTTTTACATCCTCACAAATTTATTCGATCTTACCGACTGACCTACAGTGAGTAACCGATCTCATGAAATATCGTCGGAAATTTTAAGATGCGTTTTCTATTAGGAAGAATTGCTTAGGCGGGGTTGTAATACTGATTATCCTGCGGCATAATGCTACCATATTTCGGACTCGGCAGGGTGTCAGCTTTTGAAAACACTGTTTTTCAATTTCCTGTGGAAACTGTAGTTGGTAAAAATTGACTACTTAAGGAGCATGTATTTTCCCCATTGATTTTAGATGGTCTTGCAAATCTAAATATATTGCGTAGAAACCAAAAAAACGAAAATATGCTTTCTTTTAGTCGTTATATAGAGAATCACGTCGGCTTTATATTGTATTCTTGAAGAAGGAGTATATTAAGGTTTTAAAAGTTTTGCAATTCCTGAATTCTTTTGAACCTGATTAATCGTTGCATTAGCGCTCAGGAATTTCAGTCTACAAGGTGCATGCGTTCCGCGTAAAGAAAATCACATATTCTTTGTTGCGTTTAAAAAGGTACGAAATGGAGTTCAGGGAATTTTACAATGAATGCGGACCAGTTTGTACTTTTTATGAGGAGGAGTAATAACCGGACAGGTACGACGCTGTATGAATGGATTTGCACATCCTAAAAATCTCACAATTGTAAACTTTTTTAAAACTTAAATATACTCTTTCTTTGAGTATAAAATATAAAGCCGACGTGATTCTCTATCTAACGACTGAAAGAAAGTATATTTTTGTTTTTTTGGTTTCTACGCAATATATTTAAATTTGCAAGAACAACGGAAAACAAAGGGGAAAATACATGCTCCTTAATTAGTCATTTTTACCAACTACAGTTTGCATTGGAGATTGAAAAGAAGTTTATTCAAAAGCTAACATCCTGCCGAGTCCGATATATGGTAGTAGTATACTGCGGGATAATCAGTATTACAACAACGCATCTCAGAATTTAAGCCGATATTTCATGAGATCGGTCACTCACTGCCAATGCCGTTCCAGTTAGTCGATAAGAATGCTTTTGTTTTTATTCTATTAACCCAATTCTTATTTTTATCAATTGAACTTCTCTTTTTAACTTTTATGATCGTCGGGGCAATGCTATCAGACGTCAGGCGGAGTGAGGGTTTTCAAGAAGCCAATCTTGCATTGACTGTTTGGGGAGGAACATCTTCACTGTGTATTTGGCTGGCAATCCTTCAGTTGCTGGAACTTTATTTACAGTGACCGTGGGAAAGGATATTGATTCACCGTTTTTTGAATACTTGTGCTCCCTGTATGCGTCGAAAATGTCTGTGAATATATGCTGTTGGTATAAATTAATATTTTAAAGAGTTGTTCATAATATATGCAATGGCAACATCAGTCGTTAATCCAGATTGAGGTTGTGCAGCTTAATGGAGTCGATGCATTAGATGGTTAGCTGTATGGCTGGGAGATTTGACATAAGTATTTTTTGTGTCTTCGGAAGGTGTGTGCTAATCAGAATCAACTGTTCAGAGTTATAATAACATTCACCTAAATAAAAATTTGCGAGGGTAGCTTTAAGCAAACTCATTCGTTGAACTTTATGTTTGTGAACAGCGACATAAAGTACGCAAACGCCAAACAAAGAACCGAAGTCGAAAAATCGACTGTCAACTGACATTCGAATAACCAAGTCAGCCTTTCTCCGACAAAGCATACTAGGATCCGGCTTGTATACATATATAAAGCTATCTCAAATACCCGTTGTTTTCAGTCGATAAAGACTCAAAATTGATTTTAAGCGTGATATTTCTATCGATTCAGAGTGCATAAATTGATACCACAGATTTTTTTGCGTCGCAGGTCCCATCCCTACATCGGCGGCGCGCTCTGTTGAACCGATCGAGTGTTTCAATAGCTGCGTGGTTTGAATCATAATTTTGATGTTTTATCAATATCAGGGAATTCTCAAATGCTATCTGCCGATTGCACAACGCATCCCCGACAGGTTAGTATCACATCGATTCGGTGACTGATTCTGTGAAATTGTCGACTCCCTCGGCGCAAGACAGGCAAGAGTACGCAGTGAGGATGAGTTTGATGGAAACTCAAACGGCATTTACGGTAGATATGCTGTACCGTGGTCTTAATCGAAATTCTAAAAGGTGTTTTTGATTAGAAGAGACTACTTAAATAAGGCTGAAATATTGACGGCCGTGCGGTGTACTTCAATTATCTTTAAGTCATGTCAGGAGGTCGGAATTTGATTGACGTTTTATTCGGCCGACTGCAGAAATCAAAATATGGAAAAATAAGTGCTTGATTAAGAAGAGTTTTCCCCAGTCATTTTCAATGCCCGTGTAACCATAAACACATTTATGAGGAAATGAGCGCAATAATATTCTTTCTGGTAATATTTGATACTGAAATAGGATTTCTTCTGATTTTATTCAAAGGGGGCATATTTCTCGATTTATATAAGGTTTCTGTTTGGAAAATGTTTAAGATCGTAAAATCACCTTCCGTCTGCATCGGATCTTTTCACCTCAAAATTTTCTGATGCCCTCCTAATAGCATTTAGACGTGTATAAATTTCCTTACACAGAGGTGCAACATCAAATTGAGTTCAACACTTTGCGGAAACAAAAATACTTTCTTGAAACCGACAGACGCCTTTTCCTAAGGTATAAACTTTAATGAACAAATCATTAGCAACCGAAGAAGTATAATAAATAAGGCATCATGCCCGTTTTCTATAAAATTAATCTGAATTTGTACGGCCATTAAAATCAACGAGAACAAAGTATATAAAGCAATATTTGCCCGAAATGAATATAAAGCAGGCATAGACAGCAGAATTTATTGGTACCAGTAGATTTCGTGACAGCTTATCAATCGCAGCCTGTCGTTGCATAACACGGAGAACAAGTGAGAAAGATAGAGAGGTTTGAAATTCAACAGAGAAGATCAATGTAAAACAGCAAGGTCATCGCATACATCAAGTAGACTAATCAATAAAATGATAACTTCAAAACATAACGCAGGAAAGAAAATGGAGTAGTTAATACGCCGAGGGATTTCGTAAATCACAAGGACTCATGTCTACCAGGGCAAGCTGAGTTTGACCACGTGGTATTACTATTTACATATGTCAAGATTCTCTCGCCATATGTAGACTGCCTCCGGGTAGCGCAGTAACCGAGTTGTTCGTACTCGAAGTAATACTCGAAAAGATGTTTTGGAGTCAGCCAAATGACCGCTATCAAGGAGGGGTTTTGTAAAAGAAGACCGTAAAATCTTATTCTCCTGCTTTCGAAGACATTTGGGCAGGTACTCAACTGACCTGGTTGTCAGTGGACCTTGCGTTCGCCTAATATATTTGCGTCCACAAGTGCATGTAAATTTGTAAACGCAGCTGGACGTGGCGTGCAATGGCAAGGCATCTTTCGCCCGTGGAACTGGATAGCCTACGTAGGGCTGCGGAATATGAGTTCAGCTGAGTCGTATGTTCTTTCAATGGCGCATCTCAGTCGTCGTTTGATGGTTTTTGAGATGTTGTCGCCTTTAAGGTGTAAGGATATTACAACGGGCGTTTTAGGAGCTGATTGCTCCGTCAATTTTGGCCGTAAAATGTTGCTATACTTTTCGATAAATCGTGTTAGAAATCCCCGTTTAGGCCGGGCTGTTTTAAGGCAAGAAATACGATGACCTTGCTGTTTTACATTGATCTTCTCTGTTGAAGTTTAAACCTCTGTATCTTTCTCACCTATTCTGTGTGTTATTCAAAGACAGGCTGCGATTGATAAGCTGTCACGAAATTTACTGGTACCAGTAAATTCTGCTGACTATGCCTGCTTTAAAATAAACAAAAATATACTAACTACGTTGTCATTTTTCAGAAAATGTAGTTTTTGCAGGCGTTCGGAAGAAGACGCGTTCGAAATCCGTCATTGTCACGTGACGGAAATTTTCTGAGACATTGAATTGTCCAACAGGCGAGTTTTCGTCTTTTGGTTTAGTGGCGACGCTCAAGGCAAGATTTTCAAAAGCATTTATGCAAGTAGTGAGTTACTGAATGTTCTTATTTACGCAGATGACTGATTGGATAATA
Source organism: Spirometra erinaceieuropaei (assembly GCA_902702965.1). Lineage (NCBI taxonomy): Eukaryota > Metazoa > Platyhelminthes > Cestoda > Diphyllobothriidea > Diphyllobothriidae > Spirometra > Spirometra erinaceieuropaei. The sequence goes on from CACRXP010000799.1 coordinate 62,090, forward strand.
CTTAAAGACGCATGCAAACATGAAACGCCAGTAAAAAGCGAACGGGCGCGACAAATTTCTACCGCGAATATGCTTCCGTGGATTACAAAAAGGTTGCTAATTAGCTGCTTACTTAAGAGTGAATTAATGCGATTTTACTGACAAATTTCGATGTGCCTTAAATCTTTTGGAGTTAAAATGAAAAGGAATTGGCCTTCTTGGCTGGTTTTCGTTCTCGGCTTACAATGCTTATAACGTTTTCGTTCAGTCGAAATAACTGCTTTACGCATTGTCTCGACGACCCCTTCACTGTCTTAGTAAACTTCTAGGTAAAGTTTTACGATTGAAAATACACGGTAGAGTGGTCATGTAACTGCTGACACATAAAGTTTGCGTCAGACATATCCGCTTAAGTCTACCGGTTAAGAATGCTGTAAAATAAGGCGTCGTCTCTTAGGACTGCTGCGATGCTTCGAGAGAGGTTGTTTGAATAGATATCTGCGATAATAATCAGTACACAATACACCACGGCAAATTCTATAACGGTTAGTGACTGATTTTGCGCAGTCTTTTTTATTCGATTAAGGATTTTTATTTAAGGGGATTTTGAAACCATAACCATAAAGCACAACGCCGAGCTATTCCAATTATGCCCGGAGGACGACTTTTGGGCGAGTTTCTTCTTAGCCGTCCGCCAAAACGACACCTATCATCCAATGGCTACTTATGTTGCTTGTATTTTTTCAATGATTTTTAATGGTTTCATAGATCCGCTCGTGTTTTCAAGAATTGACGTATGCAGGGTTTATAGCATATAGTCATTTGGTAGTAAATGCTGTCTACTTTACATCGTATCCTCCAAGAAATGGTACGGCACGGTTTAAAATGGTCTGTAATTATGCGATTTGCTAATATCTTGCAACGTTCATTCAAATTGCTCAATACTCCCCATTCAGTGAGGTTCCACATAAAACATACAAAAAAGTCAACACAAATTACGGACTTCCATAAATTTTTTGCAAACAGCACATCGGCTTCAGGTTTAGTAACGAATCAAAAAAACATCAAGACCCAAAGTTAAGATTTCTTCGACTGCAAGCATTGAGGAGGATTGCAGCTTCCATTAAAGTATTTTTGTATTTATGGAGGAATTGAGAATAATTAAAAAAAATTTACATCAATAAAGCAGTTCTTCTTAACAGTATGCGGTTTAGCAGACAGCTAAATAAGAACTGCGTTCGAAGACAGCATCCTGGCATGGCTAAAGTATTTTAAGAATGCTTTGCACAATGATTAATAATATTACTATCGAAGTAATCCCTCTTATTCGAAAACACATTTCGGAATTTCAATTAACATTTTAAGGTCCTGGTCAGTGAATGAAGGGAAGACAGCAGAGCAGGTTACGAGACACGCTCGTTCCGGTGTGCATTAGGGTTCAATTCAGAGTCCTCAAAACGGCTGCTTAGCGCCTAGCCGTATAATTAAAAACACGTGCACAAATCAAACTAATAATTTTTGAAGTTGCTAAGGGCAGGATTTTGCGCAAATTGCCGGAGACACTAAATTTGGACATCAGCCACAAAATTCTAGTGCAAATCTGACTTGAATTCAGTCAACTTCTTTGGACTAATCACGTAACGCACACTCAACAAACGAGCAGTATTTGTAGTAAAATCAACAATTGATTAAATATAATTATTTGACATAATCTGCTCCCGAAAAAAGTGTTTTGTCGATTATAAAGCCCCCTTCTGTAGCATCCAGAAGAGGTTTTTAAAAGGAAATCCAAAGGTACTTGTGAACTTTCGAGCTGTTTACACAAGCACATCGTGAAATGACGAGAAAATAAGAAAGGTGAGATAAAAAAATCAGGTAAATAAATCAGGTAAAGAAAATCAGGACCGTCGGTGTTAGCCAAACGGATCATTAGAGAGTTTGAGAGTAAGACACAAAAGCAACTGACGCCAATTGGGATGAAGACACACAACACAGGAGACCACCAACACTTCCAAACGACGACCTGTAGGCCAAAAAATCGAAAAAAGAAAAAAACTGACCAGTCAGGGCCAAATAATTTGGCAGTCTATTCAAAAGTCTAATCGATTTTGCACTAGATGCTTTGACATTGAGAGCCGTCCAACGTCTTCGAAACGTCGGCAATACAATTTTCTCGGTCTGGTGAGCACTGTCCTTTCCTCAGTAGGTTTCCATTGGGAAGGTACTATGAGATGATTTTTCGTGTTGATTGAGGGGTGGCGGATATTAAATCACGGGGAATGCAGACGACTCGCTTGGTGGTCACTTATTTAGGATGACAGCTGGGGTTAGTACACCGTGTTTGCAGACTTTCATTGTGAACCTATAGTACAACATGGGAGTCGGTAACACCCGTATTGGTGTAAAAAGCATCGAGACAATCTGGGTCCCGTTATGCCAACCATGTTGGGACTTCAGTATCTTTGCAGTTGCGGGCGTGAAAATGGTGGACGTGGTGTCATCCGGACCGACCAACTTTACCAACAATCACGCCATCAAGTTTGTTTGTCTGTTGTCCTTTGAAAATTAGATCCCCCATATGCGATAATGCTGCGCGCAGTAAAGATACTGAATGGATTTCGTTCGCTGGATATCTTATCATTATTATCTCAGTTTGGAATGCATATGACCACTGTCCTACACTTCATGTATATGTGCATATATTAAGTAGGTAATTTCATAAATTATTCAGTGAAGGACATGCAGTTAATTATTCATGGCATGACATCTTAGGGTCAGACTTGAGATGTAAATAAACATTTAAATTGAAGACAACTATGTGATGCACATACTTAAACACGTAGTGCACGTGTTTGCGCTTTAAGATAACGACTCTGTGGAAGCAGGATATAACCACATGTCATAGATCATTATACCACTTTTGTCGCTACTTTTATATAATACACATTCCGTGGTTACTGTGCAAAAGTTGTATATCTTTGACTCAAATGTATACTGGCGTTTCCAGTTCGGGCTCAAAAGGCATGTATCTGACACCTAACCTCATGTCGTGCATTTAATTCTTAAATTAATATTTTGACCGTTCTCTGGAGTTAATTTTATAAAAAACACATAGAAATGTTGAGGAGCCAGGACCCTTACACCTGCGTCCTCGGCGGAACGGGTGTCCGGCATTTCAGTTAGTACCTATGTTGGGAGTACGATGTTAACAGCTATCATGCATATATGTATATGCAAAATGTGTGTTCGTCAAATTTTAAAATCCTCTTCAAGAAAAAGGAGATATACAAGTATTATATACGTGCCTTCGATGACCGGTAACTGCATCAGTTGATCTTGAGAAGGATGTCAAACGACATTGCTTTGGTCGCTGCTGAATATTTTAATCGATATTCCGCACGTGCCTGGCGAATGTCCTTCCAAGTATTTTGAAGTTCAAGGTATTACTGTTTGCTGGCCATTTTTAAGTTAAACCACATACAGTCGCAAAACATTTCTTCGTGCGGCGTAGGTAATCGGCAGATACAGTAGATGTGCTCACTCATGAAATGTCAACCAAAATTTCGAAATGCGTTCTCGTTTCGAAAAGATAAATTAAGTAGTGTTGCAAAACTAATCATGATGCAGCATAAATCTATAATGATCCAGTTACCTCAGGGTGTCGGCTTTCGAAAGAACTTATTTTTGGCTGCATGCAAGATCTATACTCTGCAAAAAATGACTACTTAAGTAGTATGCAAGTGTCTCATTGATTTTCAATGCCCTTGAAAATTAAATTATATTTCATGGAAAACATGCATAAAAATATTCATTCTTTTGCTCATTTTGTAGGAAATGACGTCTTCTTCCAATTCCACACTAAAAAGAGGAGTCAAATTCGGTTTTAAGAAACTTTTCTAATTGTGTGATTTTTTATTCCGTTAAATGGACGTTCATGAAACGTCTTGTACCTCATATGCGATAATGCTGCGCGCAGTAAAGATACTGAGGGGGATTCCTTCCCAGGATATCTTGGTATTATTATATCAGTGTGGAATGCATATAACCGCTGTTCTACACTTCATGTATATGTGCATATATTAAGTAGGTAATATCATAAATTATTCAGTGAAGGACATACAGTTAACTATCTTGGCATGGCATCCTAGGGTCAGACCTGAGATGTAAATAAACATTCAAATCGAAGGCAATCGCCTATAGCGGAATAACTACGGGATGCACATACTAAAACACGTAGTGCACGTATTTGTGCTTTAAGATAACGACTCTGTGGAAGCAGGATATAACCACATGCCATATAAAAGGCTATACCTTTTGTCGCTACTTTTTATAGAATACACATTCCGTGGTTGCTATACAGTAGTTGTTTGTCTTCGACTCAAATGTCCACCGGCATTCCAAATTCGGTCTCAAATGTCATGTGTCGGACACTTAACCCCATGTCGTGCATTTAATTTCTAAAATTAATATTTTGACCGTTCTCTTGAGTTCATATTATAGGAAACACATTGAGGTGTTGAGAAGCCGTGACCCAGCACCTGCGCCATCGGCGGAACGGGTGTCCGGGACTTCACTTAGTACCTATGTGGCGAGTACGATTGAAACACCTATCATGCATATGTATATATATACATATATAGGATGTGTGTTCGCCGAATTTTAAGCGCCCTTCCTAAAACAAGGAGGTATACAAGCATTAAACAGTGCTTTCGAAGACCAGTAACTGCATTAGACGATCTTGGGAAGGATATCAAACGACATTGCTTTGATCGTTGCTGAATATTTTAATCGATATTCCGCACATGCACACGCAGGTGAGCTTCCAAGTGTGTTGAAGTTCAACGTGTTGCTGTTTGCGGGCAATTTGTAAGTTAAACCACAAACAGTCGCAATACATTACTTTGTACGGCGTAATTAATCGGTACATATATCCGATACGGAAGAAATCTCGAATTCTTTGTTTACTGTCATAGCAAGACACGGAATAGAACTCCCAGTACCGGGTAATGCAAGTGGCATTACGCAAAATTCTTGCGAATTTAAATGTTCTCATCTCATGTCCACGACCCTAACACAAAAATTAAGCCTAGCCCTGAACGTGACTCTAAGCTCCAAGTCTACTCTGAACCTAGGCTTAACCCTAGACATAACAAGTAACTTAAGTCTATCTTAAGTCCAACTGAAAATTAGTCTTACCCCTAAATCAAAACTTCACCCTAACCACAAACTAGCTCTAATTTCTCTAAAAATTAGCGAACCGCATCCGTGATAAAGAGAGATTCCTATTCTTACGGGTCGCTATTCTTTATTTCGAAGTAGATGGGAATACGTCTAAGTCAAGCACCATTATTTGACTCGACGTGAGGCTTGAAATGCAAATAAAGCTGTTTCCTTAGGACCGACCGTTGGCTAATATAACATTATTTTTGCTCGCAAAATGAAATCCCAGACAATGAAGGGCTCATTCATATTCTTATAAAGTATAGGTAATAATGTAAAGATCTAACAGACATCTAATTTAGGTAACAATCTTGACAGTCTCCTCGTTGTCGCCTTGCTCTGCTCTCATTTGATGATGTCAACTCACCACATGGAGCAAAATGTTGCGCTTCCAGCATTGCAGACTGCAATTATTGTCAGAAACATAATAACAACCGTGTGAGATAGTAACAGTATTTCTATGCTTAGAAGGAGCGAACATAATTTCACAAAATTCGTAACATTGAACTTATTGCAGCAGAATATTTTAAGTGTTTTTTCGTATTGAGTTACCAATCTGATGAAATATTAGCCGAAATTCTGAAACGCGTTTTCTATTAGTATGGATTACTTGAGTGGCTTTCTATCATTGATTGTTATGTGGCATAGTCCTAAAATATTTCGAACTTGCCGTAGTATCGGATTTTGAGTGCATTTCTTTTGGACCTCCTGTAGATACCGCACTCGGTAAACAATGAATTCATATGCAGCAAGCATTGTTCACCTCGATTTTCGATGAACCCATGATTTAAAATATATATTTACAGTAAACATACATAAAAATATGCTCTCTTTCACTCATTTGATCGGAGATCACAGTGTTCTTGCGTTTTACTTCCTAAGAAAGGTTATCTTTTGGTTTTAAAAAGGTTCCTAGTTAGGAGATTTCTAAGACTGTGCACCGTCCATACATACAGCATCGAACACGTCGGTTCACCAATGATCCTCATGAAATGTACAACATAGTAAGCACTCTCTACAAAATTTTATGAACTGTATTTGGTATCTTCTTAAAGTTAAAGGGAAAGATATGACTTTTCGCACGCGGAAAGCATGCACCTTGTGAACTGCAACCGTTAAACGCTGATGCAGCCTCTGAGTAGACCCAAAATTATTCGTGAATCGATAAACGTTTTAAAAACCTAAATATACCCCCTTTTGGGTACAAAATGTGAAGAAAATATGTTATTTTATCAAACGACTAAAAGAAAGCATGTTTTTGCGCATGTTTTTTTATAAAATATATCTGAATTTACAAGATCTTCGAAAATCTAAGTGAAAAATGCATGCTGCATAAGTAGTCACTTTTTGCCGAGTGCGGCGTCTATAGGAGGTCGAAAACAAGTGCATTAAAAAGTCAACACCTCGATTAGTGATTTTCTCGAACGATAATTAGTATTACAACCTAACTTAAGGTACCCTTTCTTATCGACAGGGTATTTCAGAATTTCGACCAGCATTTCATGAAATTGGTCACTCACTGTAAGTGGTAGTGTATTGCCCAGGTGTTTCAGCTTTGATAAGATAGAGTTGTTAGGCCGCTACATTCCTATCACAGTTGGCAGCTCCCGAGAGCATTGCGGCTCGGCACTTGAACTACTGCTGTTGTGCGCCTGTGTGCCTGTTAGACATTATCGGCTCCCACGATCATCGCAGACAGTCGAGTTACTGACTGTCGATTTCGCCATCCCTGTTGATATCAGCGGTCCTGACTCCCGAACACTACGATTCACTTGTATTTGCAATAAAGAGCGCGTTTTGAAGAAGAAGACACGATCGCCGGGATAAGAGCTTTATTAGCCTGACGTTTCGCATTCCTGCTCGAATCCATCATCAGAGACATAAGCAGATCAGGGTGGTTCATGCACATGTGGCTGCAGTATTTATAGGATGCAGTAGCCATGCCACCGCATACCTATGAATGTTCACGGCTCCCTCCCCTTCATCAGGGATCGTTGCACGTGGCGTGATGGTCGATATTCGCGTCGTTAATTGCTGCAATTTCATCACGTGCGTTGGATGTTGGCGTGATGATTGCTCGACCATCTGACGCGCTGACCCGGGTGTTGGGAAGAGTGTTCATCAGGGCGCTCCCCGCGTGGCCAATTTCTCCGCCTAGATGAAGTCTCAGCACGCTGTATTGAATGGGAAGATCATTGCACTTGTTAATAGACTGGGGGCCAGTGAACCATGACTCAAGCAGCTCCCGGCTCACGCGGTTGTCACCTCTTGCGAGAATTTCGGCCTCGTCAAATTTGAATGTGTGGCCGGAACCCGTCGAATGAGCCGCAACTTGAGAGCTGGCGTCATTTCTCCGCACTGCTGCAGCGTGTTCGGCCATTCGCGTTCGGAGCTGTCTTCCGGTTTCTCCGACGTAGTTGCTTTGTCCGCAACTGCACCAGATCCGATAAACGACTCCAGACGTTTCTTGCCGTGGCAGTGGGTCTTTTGGTTTCATCAGTTGGCGCCTGATGGTTGCCTCTGGCCTGTGTACAACTCCAACCCCCAGCGGTGCGAGAAGGCGGCCAACAGCTTCCGAAACGTTCTTGACATATGGAAGCGCTCGCCAAACTTTGGTGTCCGTGCGGTTAGGCCTTTCGTCCATTTTGCGTATGCACCGGTTGACAAAATTGCTCGGGTAGCCATTGGCTTTGAATACCCGTCGGAGGTATTGTAGTTCAGCAATCTTGTCTTCCGGCTCACTGCAGTGTGTTTCGACACGCCGATAGAGCGTCCTTACACAACTGCGTTTGTGGCTGATTGGGTGGTTACTGTTGAAGTTCAGTACTTGCATCGTATTTGTCGCTTTCCTGAACACATTGGTCTTTAGTCCACCACAATCTTTGCGGCATACGAGGACATCCAGGAAGGCCAGCTGGTTGTTCTCTTCCTCCTCCATCGTAAATTGAATTGTGCAACAACCACCCGTTTCTGCTCTTTTGTCTCTGATGATGGATTCGAGTAGGAATCCGAAACGTCAGGCTAATAAAGCTCTTGTCCCGGCTATCGTGTCTCCTTCTTCAAGAGTTACTGACTGTCGATTTCACCATCCCTGTTGACATCAGCGGTCCTGACTCCCAAACACTACGCTTCACTTGTATTTGCAATAAAGAGTGCGTTTTCTTTGGCCTTGATTTTTTCACCAAACACGTCCCCAAAGTAGACAGTTGGTCCGCTGGCGCATGATTTATGCGATTTCAATCCTAAGTACTGCTTGACCCGTGCAATTGGGTTTGTATGTCCAGCCTGCTGTAGGTAGTGCTATGGAATTGAAGATAATTTGCAAATAGGTATTGTCAGCGGAGGAAACTTAATGCACTTACTCGTTTACTCCTCAGCAGACATGAATTGAGGTCAAGCAGATTGCGGCTGCCAAGTATGGTGGCGCTGATTTGTTCAGATGAGTGCCAAATAAGGAGTCCCATGTAATCAAATGCGTTCATTTTGCTCAATTCCATTACCAGAATGCATGTTGTTTGACTTCGTTATGACGAAGAAAACATTGCCACAGGCGGGGGTATACGCTTGCAAAGTGTATTTGCAGTATTTGCAGGGGGACTTGTCTTGCGTCCTTTAACCTCTCGCTAGAGGGTTGGTTCTCCTATAAATGTTCTCATTGACATTTTGTCGCATGACGACGCACCCGCATTTCGCGGTCCGTATGCGGTGCCAATTACTTTTTATGAGAAATTCACTGTTATATAGCTGCGCGGTAAGGTTTATCAACATGCAAGTCTACCTTACATCGTATGTGTCTGGTTTAAATATGGAGTTGTTGAAGTAGTGCATTGCAAACCTTGCTCAACATCGCGTGTAGACAGGGCTACCTGCGATTAATTGTCTGGTCACCTCACTGCCGGTTGTTTCTCGTGAACAAGGAGGCCGACTGATTTCACGGATAAGTCGCAACGGACTGTGATGTAGTTTCTTTCTGCCTAAGATTAGTGCATTCGTGACCATGGAGTTGGAGAGACAATAGATCCAATACAGAGAGAGAGATCAAGCTGTTCAGATGAAGTGAATTTAATGCATCGAACATGTGGCATGACAAAAATTGCGAATTCACACCACCTCATTCACTACACCCAATGTTGCCTACAGTCGCGCTCTAAGGTAGTATTCTATTCAATTCTGCATCTCCAAATTATTCTGACTGGGCATAGTCATTGAACGATTGCCCTTTCTGGAAATGTCACAGATGAAATGCCATCTCTTGCGTGTTACCGTCACTAGGCAGCGTTTTTATAACTCGCATGCGCTGGGCAACCATGCTTTCTTTTTAAACCCTCCAGGAACGTTCGTACGCACACCTCCTGGTGCCTCGAATCCCTATGGGCTATGGGCGCACTTCTCAGGTCACGGACGTTGACGAGCCGAAGGCCAGGATCGCCGGTGCGTCAACGTTCGCTCAGGCCTCCTCCATAGCCTCCCAGAGATATCAGCACGACTTACCGCAGACTCTCTCCTTGCATGGCATCTCTACTTCTACCTCATCTCTCAATTCTGCTACCTGCCGGCCCGGTCGCGGCTCCCCGGGCACGCGTCTCCCACCTGGCCCAATCGGTACCGCATTCTTTCAAATAACTTATCCTTACTGACTGGGTCACAAGTAGCCAGCTTTCGGCTCTGTTTCTCCCAATGCACAAAAACATGACTGGGAGCAGATTGGGCTCTGTTGGAATCGCATTCACCTATCGGGTTAGGGGACACGCTCGACCCGTTGTGCCTGGAGGGAGGCCCAGTCTGGGGCTCCTGAAGGCAGTCGCATAGTAACTATGAATTTATGGTGAACGGAATGACCTATTCTGGCCTATTAGTCGTCATCGCCCAGTCATTCACAACCCCAGCTTTGGTGCGAACCGGGGATTCGAACCCAATCGCCACTTACGGGCTCAGCTCAGGGATCAAAGAGCCCGGTTTTGAATCCCAGATGCTTGGATATGGCTGGATGATGGCGGCTAATTAGCGAGAAAAGCCATTGCAGTTTTCCTTGTTTTTGCCGCTCCTTCTTTCAACATACAGTGCGTGGCCGATCTCATGAAAGGTTGGCCAAAATTCTTGAATGCGTTTCCGATTAGGAGGGATTACTTACGTGCGGTCGCTAAACCGATTATCATACAGCATAACCCTATATTATTTCGGACTTGCCAGTATGTAGGCTTTTAAATGCACTGTTATGTGACCTGCTGTAGAAATCACACTCGGTAAAAAATGACCACTTAATTAGCATGATCTTTTCCTACTGATTTTCGGTGATCTTATAATTCTAAATATATGTTGCAGAAAACATGCATGAGATATGCTTTCCTTTGCTCATTTGGAAGGAAATAACATTGGATTCTTATTTTATGCTGAAGAAAGGGTATATTTAGGTCTTAAAAAAATTTCCCAATGCCCGAGTAATTTTCAGTCTGATTTGCCTTTGCATCAGCGTTTAGCAATTTCAGTCTACAAGGTGCACGCTTTCCCGCGTAAGGACAATCATGTCTTCCTCTAGGCCTTTAAGAAGATGCTACAAAGAATTCATGAAATTGTACAATGGCTCCGGACTCTGTTGTGCATTTTATGAGGAGCATTAGTAAACGTACATTTGCGGTCTTGCATGCATGGACATCGCACAGTCATAAAAATCTCATAATTAGAACATTTTTAAAACCTAAATAAATATACTTACTTCAGGTATAAAAAATAAAGTTAATGTGATTTCCTTCCAAATTAGTAAAGGAAAGCATATTTTTGTGCATGGTTCCTGTAACATATGTTTGAATTTATAAGACCACCAAAAATTAAAAGGAAAAATGCGCGCTACTAAAGCAGTCATTTTTTACCGAGGGTGATTTCTGCAGGATGTTAAGTAGCACTGTATTTAAAAGCCGACATCCTGGAAGTCCTAAATGTCATAGGGTGATGCTGCAAGTTAATCAGTATAACAATCCCACTTAAGTAATCCTTCCTGATCGCAAACTTATTCCAGACTTAGAGAGAGAGAGAGGAAATGCGCTTTATTTTGAAATCGTAAGTTCAAAATTTTCAGCAAAAAAGTGGCTCCATTCACAGTGGGTAGTAAATAAGTTAAGAGATTATTCAACAGTCAAAGAAACGATTATTATGGGGATAGTTCAAGTCTGAGCTTCTGTATTTCTGTCTCTTCGCACGTAAGATAGCGCGCTAGGAATGGCAATACAGAGGCTCAATAAGCCGATGTGCGACAGGGTATAAGACGGCAGTTGCGGCGCATCGGGCGGGAAGACTTAGCAGCCATAAGATCGGAATGTAGGGGATGGGCAACGTCATCTAGAATTCGACCAGCAAATTGCTTGACCGCATTGAAGTGTCGTTGTAAGATTGTGTCAACTAAAAAAATATAAGAAACGCCAGCAGCAGAAGAGAGCATGCGGAGGGTTCGTTTCAAAATTAAAAGATCCTTTTTTAACAAAGCAGGAAAAACGACAGGAGAACAGTATAGGATAAGAGGAAGAATGCAGGCATCAATGAATCGCCAGACTAAGGGTTGAGGTGTGTAGTAGGAATGCAAACGACGAATGTAGTAAAGGAGTTTACGAACTTTAATAAATAGGGACTCAATATGGAGGGAAAAAGAAAGATTTGAGGACAAAGTAACGCCGAGGTACCTGAAAGAGGATACCTCATTAGGAAGAATGTCAGAGGAATCAGGGTTAGGAGAGGGCCGCAGTCGAAAAATACACTGAACGGATTTTTGGTTGTTAATTGGGAGACCATTAGTCAACATGCGGGCACATGCGGGTCGTATTGTCAGATGTTTCGGAATCCTACGTTGTGCTATTTGCGGCCCAATTTTTGGTTTAAGCACGAGCAGATGAGATAAATCTCGAGGTACGGCATCGTTGACTAATACAGAGAAAAGCTGGCATATTTCATTTACTTTTTTGGAATGACAGGAAAAAGGAACACCCACTCCCTTGTAATACCATTGCGTTTGCGCAAAAATTCAGGAAGATTAAATATTTCCATGCTACACTCCCGACTATAACTCCAAAAAATAAGCCTAAAAGTAAAGGACAAACCTGCCTTTTAATCTGATTACAGGCATTACCCAGATCCAAGCCTAATGCGCCTTGGAACTTTCCACAAGGCATACGTAATACGGGGAATTCTTACTCTCATGCGTTGTGAATTTTTGCCTTGAAGAAAAGATAGAAAGTCTTTCGAGTTAACTGACATATATGCTGCATGGACTGAATGCTAAGTTGGTTTTTTTCTTTAAGACCCACCACTGAGTGGCGGTGCCTACAGTCAAGGCTGAATTCATAAGCCCACTCCCACCGACCGGAATAGGAAGTCAAAACGGAAGGATGGTAAAAACTGGAAAGTCTGAGGGTCGTCAGATCTAATCTTAAGACGGAACGGGACCGTAAGTAAATTTATTGGCTCAATGGTGGGGAACTCTTGAAGCAACATTGGTAAATTATCGTTGGATCGAATCTTTAAGAAGAGCGCAAACATTTACGTCATTTGAGTACTCTGAAAAGATTTTGGCCTACTGTCCCTGTTAACTCAGCTGTCTGCTCTTCGTAAACATGCTTTTCTAATGAATTAATACTTTTCGGTTGTTGTTCTAAAGCCGAGCTGAAGACACTAGGATGTCAGGCTAACAGACAACGGGTATGGATCCGCAGTACTCTTGATAAAGTCGACATTGGCACAATAGCATGACCGAAAAAACCAAGGGCGACTAGTAATACTATTCTGCCTATATCATCCGCCCCTGCGCCGCTGTTGGCGGAGATGGAAAGAGAGAGCTCCAAGGCACAACCGGACGAGTGAGTTCCGTAAAGCGATCGGTGAGCGCCCCTCTATCATAGTTGACTTTGCGTGTGCTTGAAGTCATAGCTCTTGGCCGAAGTCTGATATTTCAGATAGGTAGTGCTTTGGCTATACTCAAGCTGCCCTGCGTTTGATACTCTCAAGGGCGCCAGCTTTTTACGGATGATAAAAGATTACCTTTTTTCTGCAGGTAAAAACAAACAAATTAGCCGTTCAATCGATCTTTTTTATTTATTTTCAGGACGATTTATCATTATAGTAAATTTGAAAAATATACTCGATTTAATCTCACAACCTTCGAATATTTAAATTCAACCCATGAATTTTGGAAATGTTGTCATTCCTTTCGTCCCAGACCAAAAAGCTGACGGCGCACAAAGTCCAAGACTTGAAGTAGTTATTTTTTGGAGGCGATTTAAGCGGTCTTATTGCCAGTTTTTGAGCCGAAGCCTTTCTAACAGAATTAAATCGAAATAGCACTAACTTAGTGTAGTATTTGGCTCCATATATGGCCTTTCCTCACTACGTAAATCGCTTAGGAAAGTTGAGTAATTTGCCAGACCGTTTGCAATGCGGAAAGCTAATAAAATACGGACACGCGCAAAAGACTGAAGATAAGTCCACTGGAATGAGACGTTCCTTCGCCTCTTGGTAGGATCAAGACAAGCGCTGTTAAAGGAAACATATTTGAATGGGTTTGACATACCTGGTAAGACAAATTCCTGCAAAATGTATTAACGTCATCAACCACGTAGCTCTGAGATCCAGGAGGAGGCGATCAGTAACGTTGGTCCTCAGCTGCTGTCTTAGGCGACATTAACTCCTGACGAGACTAGGGCCTCTACCAGTGACATTAAATCCCGAACGTGAGCGTCTCTATTGCCGTTTGGTGCTATACATTGCCCTGGAGCTTTGATAGGGATAGGTTTCGTTAGAGCGGTATTTGTGGCACTAGCCGTGGCGCGACGTCCCCGCAAGTTAAACTGACACCGCGATAGTCTGTTCACACAATGGTTCAGCTGGCTTCATGACTAGGTTGACACACGAGAGCAATACGAAGTGGCGGCTCAAGTGTGTGCATGCGTGAGGGGTTACAGGTAGGGCCATCGGTGACTTTATTAATGCATAGTTAAATAGCATATTCAGAGTCAGTATAAGATCACAAAGATTTCAAACCGTGTTCGAGATGAAATTCAACGTAATGAAAAATGATTTTTGCTGTTCAGTACGACTCACTGAGAAGAAAGGGTGGAGTACGAAGTGTTTACAGGGCTGACTATATGTAATCATGTTGTGAAAGACGAGTTTTGCCGAAAAAAGCATGTAATCAAGTTTTTATTTATAACCAAATCTGCTGTCGGTCATCACAACCTAGTTGTTAGTCAGTTCCATGGTTTGACTATTCGTTGGTAGATAAAAACTTTTTTGAGACCTAATCGAGTGCTATCGCCCTAAACCTTGTGCGGACGACAGCATCCTCCGGTCTCATGAGCATGGTCAATCTGGAATGTTTAGAACGAACTTCGTTCTGAGAGTCAGTGGAGTTTCACAAAGACTCTGAGAATTCTTCCGAAGGGCACGGGAGGAAATATATTAAAAGAACGTCTAGTCTAGCGCAACGTTCTACTTGCCATCCAAATTGCATTCCTTAACAATTTTTACAACATCAAATTCGCAGTCGTTCATACGCCCAGATCTGTGTGCGATTTCGTATTTTGTAATGTATTGCGATTGTCAAGAGAATGATGTTCAAATATGCCCTGGGTACTGTTCTCAACTTCACGCTTTCTGAAGTGCAGATAGTTAGAGAAGTATGAAGGGTCCGCCGGATTAGTGGAGTTGAGTGGTTGACGTTTCGGAAGACTTGTCCGGCTGTCCATTATCAAGTCGTTTTGTGTAAAAAATCGGCTAGAAGTTTGAATAAACGGCTGAAATTGTTGGCCTTGGGTCGATCGACTTTTTCCTTCTTTTGCTGCCTTGGTTTTCTGGCCGTTGTCTGTGAATATAGGCGACTTCCTGCATTGTGTGCCGTCACCTCAATGGGGGTGGGCTGACCTGTGCACTCCTTTTGGGTGAGTTAGTCGGAGGGCCGTGTTCGCCCGGTGTTTTTAAGCTCCCTGTGACCGTTTCGTCCTGGTCATAGTGTTTGTAGTGACGTAGGACTTTATAGGCCGCAGGAAGGTTTAGATGCACGTTGATGAATTTGGCATCTTAATACCAACCCTCAGGCGTGAGACCTTCTGTCTTTGAGGTTTCTAGGCTTAAGACGGTTGCTCCTTGGCAGTCAAAACGGTGGCCAGTTTCTCCGATGTGGTTCTGTGCGTAGCAAACGCATGACCAAGTGGGCCATGCAGAAGATGATTGATCGAAGCGTGCTCCATTTACTTTCTAATTGTTTTTGCTTAACTCGACTGAGATTTCTGATTGAACCTAA
>CACRXP010000799.1:80569-92770 GCA_902702965.1 Spirometra erinaceieuropaei
CAGGTACAGTAGGCGCACTCACTCCTGAAATGTCAACCAAATTCCGAAATGCCTTCTTGTCTCGAAAAGATTAATTAAGTTGGGATGCAAAACTAATCAGCGTGTAGTATAATTCTATAATAATTCAGTTAACTCAGGATGCCGGTTTTAAAAAAACTTCTTTTCGGTTGCATGCAAAACTATACTCTGTAAAAAATAACTACTTAATTGGCATGCATTTTTCTCTTTGGTTTTCGATGCCCCTTAAGTTCCAACTATACTTCAGGGAAATCATGCACAAAATATTCACCCTTTTGCTCGTTTTCCAGAAAATTACGTCTTTTTTCAATTTTATACTCGAAGGAGGGATATAGTTCAATTTCAAAAAGTTTCCATTTGTGAGATTACCAGATCAATTGGAGGTCGACCACGTAGTCAGCTGTTCCCATAATTCAGGTTTCTTCCGCTTTTTGTGGGTACATTCAGTTAGCGCAATGTGTGAATTTTTGATGTCCTCCCAAATAAAGGTTCGTACTTATGGTAGGATTTTGTATTTTTGGGTAAGACCATCAAATTTGGTTTTGTGTCTTCAGCCTCTAAAGAAGTAAGCAGCGTTCATGGTCAAATTGGCTAACTCGTGATCAGGAATTTTTGTGACTTTCCCCATTACAGCATCTTGCGTCGGCGCGCTCACCTAAAGCATGCGCCATCAGGCTATTTCGACTCCAATCACACAGAAAGTGCAATTCAGGGCAAGTGTCGGTTTCTCAAATGTCATTAATGTGCACTTCCTCCTGACCCCTGTCATTCCAGTTCAGACGAACTATCCAGGTTCTACTTAAGAAGTTATACAAAACTTCTATATAATTTTCGGATGACGGTACTGATACCCGTGAGAAATCACAGGCAGCTCTTTCATTCAGCATACTCTATTCAGAATACCGTGAGGGCCGTAAGGATGGAGTTTCAACGAAATGAATGCTACTGCGCCGGTAGTTATCAAGACTCATTTGATGGTTCTGCGTTTTCGTTTGCAAGGTAATTATGTGGGTTTAGACACTGCGGTACCTTATGCATAGACTCGGACTAAGATATATTCGTGTGCTGCGTGTTTGACAGACATTTGTTGACGACTTCATTTCCTGGCAGCCAAAGCGTCAGATCTTGTAAGTCGCTGCAAGCAACGATGACTTTATATCTACTCTTGATGCCAAAATGATACAAGAAGGAAGGAACAGCATTTTAGAGACTGGCCATTAATTCCATTATCACGTTGGTTCAAACAGGCGCTGTATAGTTTCCTGCGCAGCATGCATTCATAACGGACCTAGTGTCAGCAACAGACATAGTCATGTCAACAGTTATTTTTTTTCAGTTCAGTTCAGTTTATTCGAGGGAAATATGGGTTTTAAACTTTTGAACTCCCTATTTGTTACAAGAAAGCCAACTATATCAAAAACGTGAAAATGAAAGCATTAAACAGCTAAAGACTTTCTTCAGATTGGCAATGTTTTCGAAACCAGACAGATAAACGAATTGTTCCAAGAATTAAAAACGTTAACTTTACTAAATGTGCTGTATAGTAGTCGGTCTATGGATAGTTGAAGCTATCTCTGTTTCTAAGGGAGACAAATTAGATGCCAACCCACATTCAACAGACATGGGACAATAATAAAAAAAACAAACATTACTGAAATACAGGCAGTAAAATAAGAACATTGGTAAACTGTTCGCACGAAATGCTGGACGTTGTCGGTTAGGTGGCATTATGACGTTTGGTGGTACATTGGTCCAGCTTGTGCTTAAAAGCCTCGACGGAGGTGGACATCACGACATCTGTAGGCAGCGCATTCCAGGCCTCGATCACTCTGTTTGAAAAGAAGAACTTTTGAATATCCAGCTTGGCGCCATTTACGCGTAGTTTAAGTGGATGACCTCGGAGGTTCGTTGTGGCCGCTAACCCAAAGTAACCAGCAGGTACGAGACAGCAGTCGTGGCCGCGCATTATACGGAATGTTTGCATAAGATCGTCCCTTAGATGTCTGTAACTCAGTGGGAAAAGGCCGAGATTGGACAATCGTGTTTCTAAGGGTAGTGAACCCTGTCCACTTAGGAGTTTGGTTACCTGCCCTTGGACTTTCTCAAGGATGCTGAGATCTTTGTAGGTCCAGGGTTTCCACGCCTGAATAGCGAATTCTAGCTGTGGCCGTAAGAAAGTCCGAAAGACTTTAACGAAGCAGGCCTTATCGAATGTAGAGAAAGCTCTCTTGACAGGATAAAGGACTGACATCGTAGACTTGGCTACCTTGGAGCAGTGCAGCGACGGTTTTAGAGAAGCCGTTACCCACACACCCAAGTCATTCTGGGCGTCTACCTCATACAGTGGTACGCCATTTAGGTAGTAAACCCTCCTGCTTAGATATCGGGTCCTGACGACTCGCAAAACATTGCGCTTAGTCACTTTAATAGCAAAAGCCAGTCCTGTGGCCAGTTCTTGAGTCGGGCCAGGTCTGCCTGCAAGCGCTCTTCGTCAAATTCAGTTCGGATGACGCTCCAAAATTTAACATCATCAGCGAACATGGCGACATCACAATTCAGTTCACTGACGCAGTCGTTAACGTATATAATGTATAGGGTAGGGCCAAGAACGGAGCCTTGTGGAACACTGCTTTGAACTGCTACCTCCGCCGACTGCCTGTCGCCGACGTGGACGATTTGAGAGCGACCGATCAAAAAACTTTGTATCCACCTCAGGAGATTACCCCTTATGCCTGCCCGGCTTAATTTGTACAGGAGACGCTGATGTGGTATACTGTTGAATGCTTTCTTAAAGTCGACGTAGACTGCGTGCACTGCATTGCCGCCATCGACTGCCCGGGTCCAGCGATCTAAACAATCAAGTAGATTTGTTACGCATGATCTGCCTCTACGAAATCCGTGCTTGCCATCGCATAGCAGATTATGTTCTTCTAGGAAGTGCATTATTTCTCGCTTAATTCTTTTTTCCATAAATTTGCATAAAATTGAAGCAAGGCTGATTGGTCTGTAGTTGTTTGCTAAGACTTTGCTGCTGCCTTTATAAATTGGCGTGATCCGCGCGGATTTCCAATCGGCGGGCAAATAGCCTGCTTCAAACGAGGCTTGGAAGAGCATGGACAGCAGTTTGGATAGTTCTCCAGCAAACTCCTTCAACAAATTCGGCGGTATGTCATCCGGCCCAGGTTATTTAAACTCATTCAGCGTCAACAGTTCTTTGCGAACAATAGCTTTGGCGGAAGAGACGTGCTCAATTGTTGGCCCGTCCACTATGTCGTAGTCGGGAGGAAGAAATGCGCTTTCCTTCGTAAAGATGGACTTAAAAAACTGTGAAATGTGCTCTGCCTTTTCTCCGTCTTCCCTGAGTTCTAGATCGTCACTAGTTTTCAATAACGGGACTGGGTCTCTGTTTCGTCTGCTTCTTCTTATGTTACCATAGAATAACTTCGGATTTTCTGCGGCTCGATTCAGTAGGTCTTTCTCGAATGTACGCCGCATCCCGAGGATCAACCTCCCAACTAGGTTCCTCCGTGCTTTGTACGCATTTATCGACACATGGCTCCTATCCGAGAGGAATTTTCACCATAACCTCCGCTTTTTATTCACTTCTTTTTTTAAGTTCTTGTTAGACATGGCGGTATGCTGCTCAGTTTCTTTCGTGAAATAGGACAGTGGTCTCTTTGAAGAACGTGCAGTAACTCACTAAACCTGTCCCAATCCTTGATTATATCACCGGAAAAAGCTGATTCCCAGGTTATGGCGTTTAGTTCAGTTTTCATTTGGGCAAAGTCACCGAGCCAAATGTTCCTTCTAACCATGGTGTCCTGTTCGGGCAGAGAAAAATGGAGTACTCCCACAACAGTACGACGTGGTCGCTTCGACCTATTGGGGGTGGACATTGCACCTCATCAGTGCTGTCCAGTGACTTCGTAAGAAGCGGATCCAGACAGTTTGACTGTTGCCCTTCGCGCACCCTCGTCGGAAAAGAGACGTGCTGGGTGAGAAATAACTTGAGGGTCATGTCCAGCAAACGTCGGTCGAAAGCATGGTCTGGACCATATGCATAAGCTGAACTCCAGTCCATAAGAGGTGCGTTGAAGTCTCTCATGATTAAGACCTCCGACCGGATAGAGAATCTCTCCAGGTCCTCAATCAGACGAGTGTCCGCCGTCGGTAGACCGTCAGGACTTCAAGGCTCGGCAAACCCGTTTATTTATTTAGAATGCGATTTGTTGTAATTTCATCAGAAACTTATTTAAGATTATTGGTTGATGCCCTAAGAACAATCATTCTCCAGTTCGTTCGGAATATCGCATGCCTTTTGACCCTAATTTCAACATCTTTGGCAGAATCATCGCCTAATATTTATCATTCGATAAGACGAAATTAGTGACAGATACATGTTTGAGCAGAGGAAGGGAAATGGTAAGCGCTGAAGATAATGCCAGGTTTGGAAATTATGCAATCAGCTTTTTCAATGCATGTTTATGCCGTTGTGAAATCAGAGACATTTTAGAGAATAGATGCCCAATATATGGCTATATATGATCATTGGCATAAACCTGCGCTTATTCCAGAATTTCATCGAATGCATTTCAGAGAATACATGCTCTACATTTCCAAATGTATGATGAGTTTTCAGAACCATGCGTTTTCTGCTGAATATACCCTTGAACAATACGTAATAATTTGACTTTCAATGTAGTTGTCATTACGGAACTTTATACTACCATAAAATATCTATAAAACAGCACCGTATACGTACGTTTATTGAACCTATATGGGCAGTACACAACGTAGTTTACATATATTTTACATTACTTTGATGCACGAACGACTTCCCTTTTATGACATGGAGGATTTCAGAAGTTTCTTTGCGTAGACAACGAATGGAATATCTAAACAACAACAGGTCCCTAGTCCAAACGTCTTTGAAATCGTGCCCCTAGGTGACATTTAATCAACCTCCTCCACTATCAGCTTTTTTCGACAAAGTACAGTAGTTTAGTAGGAGAGTGCGCCGAAAAGGTTGCACTGGAATTACATTTTCTTGACAAAGGCGGAGGGTGAAAATAAAAGTTGCAAAAACAGCCAGCCTGCTTCGTGCTATTTTTCCGAGTAGCGGGTCTACATTGTGTTTTTTAGAGATTGATATTTGGGCATTTTGTAGCACTTCTTTATTTGCTAGAACAGTATAGTTGCAAAAGTGAACGATGATCAGTTTGCGCGCAGTTTCAAACGTAGATGGCTGAGACTAATCCTTCTCCCTTTAGCTCAAGTTACATACAGATTAGAGGTAGTTTTCGGTCGTCGGATAACAGGGTCGAGAGACCTATCACCAAATCAGTAAATGCGCCAGATGTTTCAAGATCGAGTGAAGTTTTGGACAAATAACGTAGAATTAACTTAACGATATCTCCGAAATCGGATATGGTAATGTTCGGCAACAGTTTGCCCACATTGAGCTTGAAAACCCTCCTTTCGACGTTCTTCATTATCATTAAAGTGATTCAGTGTGTAGATTTACGTGCAAACATGAATGTATCCCATTTTTACGTCAATAATACCCACTTTAGTTTGCTACCCGAGCAGCGTTGGCAGTCTTGTTTCATCTTAACTTGACGAATTCCAGATTTAGTAGCAGAATATATTTTTTGATTACGTGACTCCCACATGTCGTGAGTATCTCTAGGACAATGCATAATTTGTATGCTGGCAAAAGCCAAAGATGCAGTTAATCTTCAAACAAGTGGGTAACTTGATTCGACTGTGTATATTTCCGATCGAAACCGACAGAGTAACGGGCTCATGGCCCAGCCGTTATAAACATGGACTTCTAACTTACAGCTCGCGAGTTCGAGCCTGGGGTGTTCCACACTTCGGGGTGGGACATGACTGGCTAACGACGACTAATAAGCCAGAAATGGCCATTCCAGTCTACTTTGTCTTTGTCGGTAGTAACATACTGCTTATATTCATTTCTGTAAATTGAAACACAGGCATCCCAAGAAATATAATTAGAAAGATGGAATTCTTTGTGAGACAGTAAACCTTATTGTACAGATTTTCGAGACTGGTTCTCCAGCTTGTCCTGAGATGACGGGCGCGCAAAAGCATGAACTGCTAGTCCGAGTCCGACAAGGGATTCTAAGTCATCTTCTCCAGATTGTTTGAGTCAGTTTGAATATGTCCTCAACGATTTTGTGTGTGGTATCTAGATCGATATGTCAGTTGATGCATGCCTCATCTGAGTGCATTGATTTCAGGAATTCGCAGACTTTCCTTGTTGAGCAGGCGCCGACAATGGGAGTGTTTTCCCATGCAAAGTTGTGCCCAGTGTCCACTATGTGCATGGCCGCCTGGAGTAAATGGTCGCATCTATTTACCGCTAACTGTTGTTCATGTGTACGGGTTGAAACAGATTTGCCAATTAGGCCACAATAGATGGCATCACAACTAGAACATGGGATTTTGTAGACAACACCTTTTCTTTCGAGGTAGCCAATCCTATCCTTAGGGCGTTCAATCTGTGTGCGATATGCAGTTCCCGGCTAATGTGTTACGTGTATCTGATGCTTTTTAATTTGTCTTTCGACTAATTCGAATACATTTTCCACGTATGGGAGAGTTCGCCATGTGGTTGATTTTGGTGCCTGAGCGGCCGTAGCATTGAAAATACCTTTTCCCTTGAATTGCTGGTGCCTTATGTGTTGACGTATAAGGTCATGCGGGTAACCTTTTTGGGAGAAGAGGTTGTAGAGGTATTTCGTTTCTACTCCATAACTTGTTGCGAACGGTATTCCACAAAATACATATCATGAGAGTTCTCATTCGCGGAGCAGGAGAGTGGTTTAGCTCATTTTTTTGCATCGTAACTGATAAATTATAACCCTTTTAATTTTCAGTGATACCACATTTCAGATGTCCCTTATAAATGGTCCCTCGGTATTTTCAGACACAAAATAGATGAGCCAGGGTGGGATGTCCTACCTGTTAGTTAGAGGTCGCTTTGCGCGAGACAGTTTATTGTATCTGCATAAATAGCTTTACTGCCTAAGAACGCGGAGTATAATTCTGCAATACTAACCCCCAATCTGCTAAATATGTTATTTGGAAAAAAATGTCTGTGGGCATTGGCCATTTGAATTTCTAAAGAACACGCACATCCTTTTTACCGTAGTACATAAACTAAGAATACACGTAATCAGAGACCAATTAAAAAAATGCGGCAGGGTTAAAGTATATGACTGTCGTCAGAAAAAGATAGCTTGTGGGACGTTTCTAGCGGTAATCGTGGTATTAGGAGTTTGAGGGGTGTAGTTTCATATAAGTGCATTGGAGTCGCCTTAAACGGCCCCGTGTCCGACAGAGTGGTGAGAGGTCACGTGGACGAATTAGAGTACTGTCTTGGTTTATGCGGAGTAATCTCCCAGTTTCTCCGACATAACTGCTTTGTCCGCAACTACACCAGATCCGGTAAACGACTCCAGACGTTTCCTGCCGTGGCAGCGGGTCTTTTGGCCTCATTACTTGGCGCCTAATGGTTGCTTCCGGCCTGTGTGCAACCCCAACTCCAAGTGGAGTGAGAAGTCGACTGACGGCTTCCGAGACATTCTTCACGTACGGAAGATCCCGCCAAAATTTGGGGCTAGTTGGATTTGGTCTCTGGTGTCCTTTTCGTATGCACTGGTTGACAAAGTTGCGCGGGTAGCCATTGGCTCTCATCGAAGATATTGTAATTCAGCAACCTTGTCTTCCATTTCACTGCAGTGCGTCTCAACACGCCGGTATAGCGCCCTTACGCAACTGCGTAAGGCCAAAAGACCCGCTGCCACGGCAGGAAACGTCTGGAGTCGTTTACCGGATCTGGTGTAGTTGCGGACAAAGCAATTATGTCGGAGAAACTGGAAGATTACTCCGTACGCGACTTGCCGAGCACCCAGCAGCAGTGAGGCGGGGAGACGCTAACTCTCAGGTGGCGGCACACTCGACGGGACCCGGCCATATTTTCAGATTTCAAGAGGCCGAAATCCTCGCAATGGGTGACAACCGCGTGAGCCGCGAGCTGCTCGAGTCATGGTTCTCAGGCCCGCAATCCATCAAAAAACACAATGACCTCCCGGTGCCCTATTCCGTATTGCGATTTTCCTTGGGCAGGAGACTCAGTCACGTGTGGAGGGCGCGGGTGAGCAATTATCACGGTGACAGTGAGCCAGTTTGCCGAGCAATCGTCGCACCAGCATCGAGCACGGATGACGAAATCACGGCAATTAACAACTCGGACTCGGACCGCAAAGACACCGCCGCATCAATTACGACCCCAGCGGCGATTGTGAGAACTGTTAATTGCAGTGCGCATACGGTCCCACGGCAGCCACGTGCTATAAATACTGCACTCCTGGTGACACCTTCACCTCTGTCTGCGAATGTCTCTGATGATGGATTCGAGTGAGAATCCGAAACGTCAGGCAAATCAACTTCCTGTCCCAGTGATCGCATCTTCATCTTCTGGTGATGTGGCCTTTGGGAATATTCAAAGGAAAGCACTTTCTGTACGTAATTGAAACTATGTCAATCATACGTCGAGCGCTCAGTCCTGTCAATTTTCTATGGGTGAACTGTCACGTGTCACAGCATTTAGCTCGAAATAACGTTTCGTTGGTGAACATGTCGCTGAGTGGGATTCTGTACGTTACGTAATGTTAGTAACATGAAGTCCAAAGGGAAATGTTTTGTCACGCGCGAACTGGTAATGGGAAAAAGGGAGACAACAAATGGAAATCAGAAAATCCTCCGCCAGTCAGTGATACTGTGAGGTCTTCTGTTACAAGATAAAGTACTTGGATGCATTTACTTTCTCTCTCTAACTCAGTTGCAGCCATGAAGCTTCCTCCAAGCCAATCAACCTTACGCGGGCCTGAAATACAGTGCGACGAAGACAAGAAACGTTGAGTCAGCAGAAGCTTTGTAAATCTATGCATTAAGTATCGATAAGTGAAGAAGAGGATTCGAGCACCGAAACATTTTGGTTATTGTCCTGCACTTTTAGACTCTTGAAGGAGTCCATTGCCAGACAGAGTAGCAACAAAAAAGTGACAGTTAGAAGGGCGTTTCAGCCAATCATTGACTGACGGTGCACGACTGGAGGTGACGGCGCAGGGCGCTGTACGTCGGCACCAGATCGATAAATCAATTGAGTGAGTTCTCATCCGAAGCCTAGGCTTCAATCAACTCTCGGACTGTTTTGTATCCGGAGTTGGCAAATATTTGGATGGCTGTGATGCTAAACTGGGGACCCATTTTGCAGGTCTCATAAACATTAATGCTTCAGTATTTCTGTGCCCTATTTGTTTCGAGAATTAGATGCAAATCAGGGAGCCAACGATAAATCTCTAAAATTCAGAAGGCAGTTTGTGTGGAATATACAATGGGTGACCGATCTCATGAAATGTTGGCCTAAATTCTGAAGTCCGTCTTTCATTCAGAAGGATTACTTAGGCCGTGTTGTTATACTGGTTATCAAGCCGGCATAATATTATGATATTTCGAACTCGCGAGGATGTCAACCTTAAAATGCACGTTCTTTGGGCATCATGGAGAAGGTACATTTGGCTAGTTTTACAACCCCAATTGAATACTCTTTTCGAAACAAAAGCGCATTTCGGAATTCCGGTTGATGCTTGATGAGTTTGCCCACCTACCCTATAGTTGAATTTGTAAGACCATCGAAAATCAAGGTGAATAAAACATGCTACATATGCAATCAGCTTCATGCTAAATGTACCCCCTCCAGTATGACAAAAGAAAATGAAATCAAAAGCTGACATCATGTCGAGTCCGAAATATCATAAGCTTATGCTGCATGATAACCAGTATTAAAACACCACCTAAGTAATGCCTCCAAACGACATTCAGAATTTCGGCTAAAATTTCATGAGATTCGTCACGCACTGCCATACGAAAACACGACTTTGATGACACAAGTGCATTTTTCCTGGTCTGTAGCCGAGCATTTAAACACTGCATCTCAAAGTAACAGTACTTCGGCCGTCATGTTTGCCATCCCTCAGCTTTAAGGTGAAGAATTTACACTGCTTGCTTCCCGGGCCATATTTTTGCTGAAGCGATGTATCTGTGTACTCTATAGCTCCACAGATGCACATTAATGCTTAGTCTTATGTCACTGTAATTTCACAATCAAGGACACTCCACTCAAGCGACAATCTGTGACGATTTGCAGGAAGGTGGACAACATGCAGTATGGCTGACACTAGAAGCGAAGAGACGAGTTCCGGGAAGTAGTCTTGAAGACGGTGACGCCAGTTTGGTCAGACTGGAAGCAGGCATTTATCCATTGTCAAGTAACGAATTCACTTGTGTTTTCAGATTCCAATTTCGCAATCTTATGGAAAAATCGAACCACATTTCCTGACAGTAAAGTGACAATTTAAAATTCGTCTGACCATAGTCTGTAGGCGCGCTTAGTCTCATTTAATGCCCACTGCCCTTTATACGACTAAACGTTGGTTCTCCTTGACTCGAAATAATCCGTGCTTTCGACCTCTTTTAAGATGCTTCATTTATCTGAACTAAAACTTTAGGATCTCTGTGCAGTTAAGGTCATTCTCCGTACCAAATAGACTGCAGAGATTTGCATTCACTAACGAGACTTGGTGTGTTCCTCAATTGTTCAATGAAAACTGGTTGGACATTTTAGAAAGAAGGCAAACCAATTGAGGCGAAATGTTTATTGTAATATATGAAAAGTGAATCAGCTGGACATTGTCTTTAAATTAAGACATAAGTGGCATGACATCCATCATACGATGTCTCACTACTGCTTCTTGAAAGCGTTCTCATAATCGATGAATGTCAGTATTGGCGCCGACGCCCCGGTTTTATTCGAGGGTTTTATTGTAATGCGATCAATCCTGCCGTTCCCGTATTTTAATTCCATCTTTCGAGATTCGGTTCCCAAATGGCCCGTAAAAAGTACAACGTCGAACTTCAGTACACCTAAAAGAACACATGCAGTATGAGAATATATACTGCCTAAAATATTCTGTTAAAATCAAATAAAAAATTTAATTTTTTGGATTAGTTTTTAACTCCAGACTGGCCACGTACCTGTCTTTCCAAACATAGAGATGATATTAGGATCTCTTCTGGTCATTGTGATGTTTCCAACGACGCTAACATTCTGAAATGTTGGAAAGGCAAAATTTTACTCTAGATTTTATACTGACACAATTGACCTAAGTAAATCGACTCAAAGTTTCTTGCTCGTAGTAGGCAACAAATAATTCTAGTAACTTCTCGGACGACTAATCTTTATGGCATTCTGTTCCTCAACAGTGGCCGCGTTTACATGATATGTAGGCCAATTGTGGCACTTAACTGCAATGTTTCAGCAATGCACATAAGTTGCATGTACTTACCCCGAAATTCGAACTAAATAGCAGAATATGAATGAGCGTTTCGTTATCGTAAATTTCTTTAGCCAAGACAGACCTAGTTCCATTGGCCAGCGGCGCATCTAAAAGGATAGTTTGTCATAAACTCAGCTTGTAAGATGGAGCAAGTAGATGATAACATTATAAATGTAATTGGACCCCAAATATGTTCATAATAAAGCACATAAATGCAAATAGAAAATCTTGTGTTAATGAAACATGTCTGGGTGCTGAGCTGCCTCATCCACTGTAAACAGGCGTGCCGTTAAAAAACCAAAGTAATGTAGCAAATGGAGTTTGCTTGAAATAAATCAAACGAGGTTTCTTTTTGCTTACAATTCGGCGTGCCAACTTTTTTGTATTGAACGCCAACTGGACTTCTTGTAGTAGTGTTAACGGGCTGCACAGTGAATGATGCGTTGGGTCCTTTCAGGAAGCCGTATGTGACTAGCAATCTTTCGGCTAACAAGAAAAATATAGATTGAAAATTACGCGATTCCCGACAGAATAACAGGTGAATGTTTTATTCTGTCATCCTCAAACATAACTATCATTAAGAGCTGTATCTGCCTTAATGCAATATATCAATATTTCGCCAAGACCTCCAGTGCCTCATGAAAAAACGGAGAATTGTACTTCAAGTGGGGTTTGATCGCATTTTTGCTATTCCCTAAGTTGCCAAACAAATGAATAAGTGCTCGGGGATTTCCTCGTTTAGGTAAGTGTGTTGAGG
>CACRXP010000799.1:123884-135987 GCA_902702965.1 Spirometra erinaceieuropaei
TCAAAGCAGGATTCTCTAATCTATCCAGCATCTACCCGAGTTATGCATCGATCAATTACTATCTACGCGTTCGTGAGAGATTTGAATAAGACTTTGGACACGCATGTGGAAAGATAGGCCGTTGATACTGCTGCTTTCTTTGAATTCGGAATTTGGAGGGCCAACGCAAATCTTGTGAACACTCAAATCACTAACATCTCTTAATTTGATTCGCAGATATTATATCTTTTTGTGTAAATACTGAATGGGCCTGCTGTATGCTATATTGTGTTCGACGCCGAAGGAAGCATATACTTTCGTATAATTTTGTACTATGAAATTTCAGTTGGCCTACCTCGCACAAATTTTTTAGGGTTCTCGATATGCGCCTCTTCAGTACTGAAAGAGTTGGCAAATAGTTCGTTGATGATTTGTTACTGTTATTTGCGTTTTACTACGAAACCACATACTCTGTAGTTGAATTTCTTGATGATCGTTGCATAGTCTACGTGTATGAAAAACAGCACCTATTTAGCTTACGTTTGCTGATTGTCGTTGAATTTTATCATACCTTTATGCAATCTTTCCCATACGTACTTCTTGTGGTAACTAGTGCCTGTTATGTTGTTTACAAATCTATTTTTTAATCAATTCTCTCTTACTTTTTTATTCCCGGAATTTTCGTCAATTAGTTGTCCAATTTTATGGCCTGTTTTAACCTGCTTTTTTCATTATTTAGGATGCTCTGATAGATACTGTCATCTTTGTTCTTTCTGCTAATAGTTCCCTCATTTTCCATATGGCATATATTTTGCCGTTGTATGTGTTTGTCTGCATCCAGCATTATTCGTCTAGTGATTTCTGTGTACCTGACGACTGTCTGTATTTTTTAACTGTTGGTCGCTTTAGGTAATTTTGAAATCAAATGTCATCTCTTTTTTGTAAGTGCCTTTAGCAGCAACGTCCACCCAATGTTCGGCTCTTTTAATGAATATGTCGACGTTAATCTCAATGGTTATTTTCGCTAAATTTCAACAAAGCTTTTTTTATTATTTCGGTTCGTTTCGTTTTTATAGCCTTTTGAAAAATTATTCTACTGTTGCTCACATACTGCTAAGTAATAAATTACCGTTCGAATAAATAATGGCATGCACATTTGTTACTTACAGATTAAGAAGATAGGCACTCCGGAACAGGTTTATTTAAATGCTGTCGGGCGGTTGTTCTGGCGATTCTTGTGATTCCTCACCGAGTAAAGTCATCGTCAGGCTATCTCCGTACGGATTTCTTAAGTCCGGTATGGCTGTTTGGTCCTGAGCTCTACGACTGCGATGATATAGAACTTTGTAAGCTGCAGGAAGGGCCAGATACTTGTTAATAGAGTGGGCATCGGAGAATCACGCCTCGAGAGTTAGCCGTTCTGCTTCTGTATTGCCTCGCACTAAGATGGTAGCCCTCTGGAGGTCAAAAGTATGCCCCGTTTCTCCAGCGTGTGTTGCTAATTGAGTATTAGGGTCTAACTGCTAAAGTTCAGTTAGCTCCCCTCGACGGAGTGGTGACTCATAAAGCACACAGGCAAAACGCCCGTCAACCATCTCCCTAGAGGTCAAGGTAGCGAGAGGGGAGAAAAATCGATCAACATGAGGCCGACGTACACAAATGTTACTTTAAATTAAATTTTTGATCAATAAAGGGCATTTTACGCTTTTACTATGGACAGCCGACACAGCTATTTGAAACGTCAGCATTTAAATAAACCTGTTCCGGATAGCCTATCTTCTTCTTTAAATAATCAACCCAGATCTCTCAAATTTGCCAATCTGAACATTTGTCACTGTTTGTAACGTATATAAACATGTATTTAAATACAAACCCAAATTTTATATGTCCACCTATTTTTGGCGTTTTGTGGTTGCTGATGCATGGTTTGCCTATGTAGGTTAATTGTGGGTTCGTCCAATGTAAAAGATTTCTTTCGCAGTTGCTACAATACTTTTGACACCACCGAACGGCTGCATAGGTTAAATTCATTCATCGCTTCACTATAAAGTCAAAAACAACACGCCTACTCAAAATAGTCCTTTTGGAGCGCGCGGTGCGCATTGTCTGGGTATTATCGGGGAGCAATCATTGGCTCGCAGGGTGTAAATGAGGAGTGAATTAGAAAGTGTCGCGCGTGCTATCTTGTGGAAATACGTTGTCATCTACTTCTACTGATAATCGCGTGCGCTGCTTTGGGGAACGGTAAGAGTTTTACTTAGGCCAAACATGG
Source organism: Spirometra erinaceieuropaei (assembly GCA_902702965.1). NCBI lineage: Eukaryota > Metazoa > Platyhelminthes > Cestoda > Diphyllobothriidea > Diphyllobothriidae > Spirometra > Spirometra erinaceieuropaei. The sequence continues at coordinate 126,136 of CACRXP010000799.1, forward strand.
ATCGCACTTACTTTTCATTATTTTGTTTTAGGCAATGGGCAGATCGTTGAAAATTTGGCATTTAAAGAGAACAGCGATTATGTTTCTACGAAAGGTCTTCTGGGGGGAGGTGTTGAGGTACGCTTTGCCATCTGATAGATACAGCGATTTACCACTTACCCGAGCTAACGCGAATGCTTTTTTGTAGTACATAACGGTTGACGGTGTAAATATTTCGAACTCGGCAGTCGGTTCCCATTGTGTTACACCAAATGACTGCTGGGAAATTATAAACGGTCAGTTGCTGATTTATTGGTTTGTACATTAAAGCCTTTCTGGAATCGCTGCAGTACAATCTGCGCATTCCAAAAGGAAGTTTTTAACAAACTGAATGAATATCGTTTACCTTATTTCTGGCGACATACATGTCTGATTCAAGGTCACAATTTCATTTTAATAGCCACACGCCACTTAATCGCTTACGGCCCCCTGGTAGGATCCGATGCATCATTTACAGTGTACCCTGAGAGTACCGCAGCCAGAAGTCCGATTGGAATCCAGTACAAAAGTACTTACAAGCCATCCTGTAAGGAAAAGAAATTGCTTGGTCTATGCTTCCTAAAAAGCATTTCATTATGGTCCGTTCGGAGTACTTATTAGCTACAGATTCTTTTTAAACTTATGAAACAAATGCAGAAATTTTATCGCTTGTTTAATGCTCTGGTGCAGTATATAAATGTTAACTCCGTGGACAATTCGTCTTTTGACTAGCTTTATAACTATACATAAAATCAATTATTTGTGAAAATCCCGCTTTCAGACCAGACACTGGCCGGAGGAGTAAAACCTGTCTTTGCGACAGAACTCCTCAAAAATGAAAAGCTCATTCATATCCTACTATTTAATACAGATATCGGGGTAAGGAATTAAAAACCATTAAAACGTCTTTCCTAACGCGCACATGACAGTGACGGTCCGCGTCTTGATGGGACATAATTTTCCTTACCAACCCTGTCTTCAAATGACGATTCTTGTATGTGTATACGCTTGAATATCTCGACAGCGGATCTGCAGGTTAGACGGGCGTCCTTAGACCCCGATTGACTCACAGCATGCTTATGTCGAGCTGCGAAAAATCTGCACGAGCCCCTAACTGCTGCCCCACATGACTTTGTGCCATTCTTTAGATTTCGGGATTCATGATACATTATGTCCTGTACAAAATCCCATCATTCGTTGATTAGTGCGCATAAAGAGTTTGTTGATGCATTGAGGCAGGATTAGTAACACCTGCATTCATGAATCCATCTTCACGTTAAGACAGTAAATTCTAAATCACAGTCCGTCTGGCGCTCTTAAATGCCTACTGACTTGGTAAGTATTGCGACTTTAAATACGTCCAGGATTAAGAGTCAAATTGCCATGATATCGTCTTCATGTGGCCGTCTAATTGATGCGATATCGGAGCAGTCCCCATAATGTGCTGGTATCCGCCTCTAACGAAATTTCGAATGTAATGTGTGATTTGATATGAGAAGTTGTAGATTTCCCTCCATGCAGTATGGATCTGCATGTTTACGCCAGACTGGCTGGTCTCATATGGTGGCCCATTAAAAACATTTCAGTATTACAGCCTGAATGCAAGTTGATTCGCTTTCCACTGTAGTTATTTTTGCATGTCACTGTTCTGTTTATGGTTTTCGTTCTCACATTGTGTAGAATGTAAACGTCTCCAGGTATATCTCAACGAAAGGCAGATTTTCAGATGTGATCACTCTCTTGGGAAAGACGGGAACGTTGACAAGGACTGTATAAAATCCTCGCACTGATTTCCTTCATGACTACTGTAACACACGCGTTTGTGTTTTCAGGAGTGCAGAAGAAAGACCTTGTGCTGTTTACGGGCCATTTGGGAACAGAAAATCGAAGAGTGGTCATACCTTTCAAAGGAGATCGTGAGCAACACCTCATGATAAAACCGTCCAAGGCGACAGGGGCAACCATGCCAATTCTTACATTTATCGATTACGAGAACTCATTCAAACTGAACTCAAACTAATTCAATCGACACATGTTATATGTGCTCTGGATTGAACTATTATAACGATATTCGCGGATGTGGGTTTAAAACGTTCGTTATTTTCAAAAAAATTCTGAATAAATTGTGTGCCTTGATTGGACTTTTATTACTCCCCTTAATGATGTAGCTCAGATGGTGCTTTTTGAGAATGTAATTTTAGTACGCATGCGAACCACAGATTGAAAATATGAATGTTGAAATACGAATACATACTACGTGTCTGGTGTCTCCATTGTATGAAAGGTTAAGGAAGCCGGACAAAAAGCTTTTTGTGAAATGTGTGAAATGTTTATTGAGCAAATGCGTTGTCATACGGAATATGCATGGGAGAATCTGACCTTTATATCTGAACGAATTTCAGACGTCATTGCCATAACGGAAACTTTGCATAATGCCGAAATCGTGAATGTTGAGATTTCGATACGGGATTACTAGCTCTTTCGGATAGACCGCCAAAATAGACAGGGCGGTGGGGAAGGCGTATATGTAGGGACAGGAATTTTGGCAGCTGAACGAGCCCACGTTCTTTCCCTTGAACATGTATCCGCCTGGATAAAGATAATGAAGAGAAACACACAAAGCCTACAATTATTGACGGTTTACCGACCACTAAACCTTCCGAGTGCAGCTGATGAGCCGCTCCTTCGTTTAATCAAGCACGTAGCTGGCCACCAAGAGACACTTATTACTGGGGATTTCAACGCACCTACATAAGAGTGGGTAACTGTGGCAGGTAACGGTAGGCAAACGTCCCTCAGCAACAAGTTACTGAACCTCGCACTCGATCCCCTCTGGCGCAACATGTAAAGGTGTCAACAAGATTTCGAGAGAACCAGAGAGCGAATTGTCTAGACGTAGTTCTCACTAAAGACCTCTCTAAAATCGACGAAGTGCATTCCAATGCACCTCTCGGGAAAAGGGACCATACTACGCTACTATGGGATTACTCGCTCTTCACCAAACGCCGAAAGAAAACAGAGGGCTAACCTAATATGTGGAAGGCAGATTTTAACAGGATGAAGAACGAATTGATATACGTGAGTTGGGACCGTTTGCTCAAGTGAGATCCGGAGGACGACTGGAGATCTTTTAAGACGATTTCACTCGATCAGATTTGGCGTTGTTGTCCACCTAAAGTTCAAAAACAGCTAGTCGACCTGCTTGTTTAATCAGGGATCTAAATAGGCGGTTACGAAAGAAAAACAAAAGAAACGACTTTACTAGCGCATTTCGAAGAATTTCGTCGTCCACGAAATGCAGTCAAAAATGTATCCGTCAGACACGGAAGGAGTATGAATCCAAAATTATCCAACAGGCTGAACAGAAGCCCAAGATTTTACTTCATTATCATAACAGTAGACTAAAAAATAAGGACCCGGTCGCGGTGCTGAAGGATGATAATGGCGTAGAGATCATTGAGAACAGCGAGGAAACAGAACACTTAAGACGGTATTTTGCCTCGGTTTTAACTAGAGAAACAGAGTTTCGTAGTCGTACTGCCAGCAACGCTGTTGAAACCGCTGGTCCCGCGTTTGACTCCGTATCCTTCCCGTGGAAAGGGAGCTGCAAAATCACAAAGAAGCAAAGTTCTCGGGTCCGGACAAAATATCGGACAAATTATTGAAAGAATTGACAAATGAACTCTCCAGACCACAAGCACATATCTTCCGCTCGTCATTCGAATAAGGAAGGCTGCTATCGGAAGGGAAGACAGCAAATATCTTTCCGATACACAGGGCCGGGGCTAACACTAATGCTAACACTTACCGGCTTGTTAGTCTACCCTGTCTCTGCTGCAAAATAATGAATGCCATAGTTAGGAAATCCACCATGAAGTTCCTGGAGCAGAACCACTTACACTCAGGCCTGTAGCACGGCTTCAAAGAAAACCGCTCATGCCTTTCCAGTGTATTGCTCTCGACGGAACAGTGGACTCGCACTTCGGACGAGGATGAAAGGGTCGATGTCATCTACACGGAATTGAAGAAGGCGTTCGGCAGCGTCTCACAAAAACGCCTAGTCTACAAACTTTGCGAAACTGAGGTTATAGCAAAGCTGTTGACATGTACGACAGATTTTCTTACAGGAAGATCACAAACCGTGTGAGTTGAGGCCTCAAGGTCAACTCCTACCGCCGTTCTAGGTGGTGTACCCCAGGGCTCAATCTTAGGGCCGTTGCTATTTCTGGTTTACTTTTACGACTGCGACGACGACCTGGGATGCAGCGCCATCGAGTTTGCTGACGATATTAAACTGTAGAGAACCATCAGATCTGACGCAGACAGGTACGCGCTTCAAGACAGTCACAACCGTCTGAACAGTTGGTCAGCTCGGTGGCTCCCTAATTTTAATGTGGACAAATGTGTGGTCCTGAGTCTCTGCACCAAAAAGACCAGTAAGGAGCACGATTCCTTTCAATACGTCCTGGGCGGTCAGCCCCTTTTAAATGCTGTGGAACAGAAAGACCTGGGCGTCCTAATGACCTCCTCGTTGAAACCATCATCACAGTGTCAAAGGGCAGCCAAAGGTGCGATAGGGGTGTTATTTGCGCTGAGGCAAAGATTTATGCAGACCGATAAAGAGCTGTTTAGAAAAACCTATGGGACATTTGTCCGGTCTCACTTAGAGTATGCCGTCCAGGCCTGGCAACAGTGGTTGAAAAAGGACAATCAACGACTGGAAAGAGTACGGGCGATGGCTACGAAGATGGTCAAGAATCTTAATCGTCTGCTTTACGAAACCACGCTGACCGAACTAAATCTGCTTTCTCTCAATTACAGGCAACTGTGCGGCGAGCTCATTCAAGCAGACCGGATTGTCAGAGGCCGTGAGTGCGCCCTAGACTTTGATGAATTCTTTGAATTGGCCGGAAATGACCGTCTGCGTGGTCATCCCTTCAAACTGCAGTGGAAACTGGCTCATTCGGATGTCCGACGGGACGCGTTCTCTCAGAGGGTCATTGGGACATGAAACGGCCTCCCTGATGAGGTGGTTCTTTGCGAAAGTGTCGAATCCTTTAAGTGTAGACTAGATGCTCATTTGTTAAGAAACTACCGTACATATAATAACGATCGTTTTAGCGGCGGCAGTTTGCGCCTGGCTCACACTTACCGCCAACCTTTGAATTTCCGAATTTGCTGATGTTATTGAAGATTATACTTCTGTTTATCGATATGGATAGGGAGCTCAAGGGAAAAAGCCTCATTCTTTTAATAAAATGACTTAGACTGACTTCTGTTTCTGCATTGCTTAGTTTTACGTTTTTTTCTACAATAATGTGCCGGTATGCAGCTTGTAACTTGGAACTACCTGGACTCAGTAATATAGCAATGAGATTGTGAATTGTTTATGAAGGTTTTCTTGACGAATAACCAAACACCCGAAGGAACGCTTTAGTGGGGACCGCGAGATTCTGTGCATCTGCGGTGTAATACAGGAATATACATGAAATATTGACAAGGCATTAGGAACCATCATTTGTCCTTAGTAAACAGCTTAATGTAGAATGATGGTTTGAATAACACACCGACCTTTTGCCCGGTCAGTTGACAGAGCACTAGATTTTAGTATTATTTTACCTGCCATGTTCTGCAACACTTGCATCCATGTACATCCACGTAAACTGACCAAGGCCAAGGCTATATTCATGTAGGAGGACTGATCTCCTCTCTCGCCTAGCTCCGTATATAGACGTCCGAATACGGTCCTCTGCAAATTCAATTTCACATTCAGAGATGATGCCGTTAAGCAACAGCCTGTTTCGGCTCACAAGAAGGTGGTTGCGAGCAACATTTCTGACACTGGCAATGTCCTTTCAATCCCGAAATAGTCGCCCACGTCGGAAACAACACAGATCGAGAATTGTTTGGAGCCTGGGCCTCGGATGAGAACTCGGTCAATCGATTTATCGATCTGGCACCGACGTACAGAGCCCTGCGTAATCACCTTTAATCTTGCGCCGTCAGTCGATGATTGGGCCTACATGCCTTATAACTGCCGCTTGTTCTGTTTCTGCCCCTATTTCTGATGATGGAATCCTGTACGTGTCTGAAAGCTCAGGACAATAAACGAAGTGTTCCGGTGCTCGACACTTTTTCTTCACTTATTTAATTATTTAGATAGACACCCGCATACCGTCCTCTGTAAATTTAAGTTCGCTTTCAAGGATGATGCCGTTAAGCAACAGTCTGTGTCGGCTCGCAGAAGGTGGCCGCGAGCAACATTGCTGACACTGGCAATTTCCTTTCACTCAGGAATATAACTATATCAACCTACCGAATACAAATTAGTAGTAAACATTCCAATGTTAAATGATCCCCAGAGGTATTTATAGAAGATGACCTTATTCACGAAATATCGAGATCGATATTGGATTTGGTGGTACGACATATATTTGGTGTGGTTTATGACGGCTTAGAATAGATTTGAATCCGACAAAGCCCTTTTCGAAAGAACAATTTATGTTAGGTTTGTTTTATTGAGGAACAACTGGTCATGATTAGGCAACATTTGAAGTTTCCGCATATCCAGGGAAGCCTCAGAGTAAATTGAGGAGTATATTACAATGCGTGATATTATACCGTCCCCAAAGAGCAGCAAACAGACGATCACCGACCTCGCAATGAGATCAAGGAGAAGAAGTCAATTAATAATAAGACTCAGACCGTTCATATGCAAGTGAGGTCACATGAAAAGAAAAAGTTAAATCAAATCGGACTAATAACTGAAATGGGAGCGACAAAATTCGGACGGCTTTGGGGTACTCGAAAAAAAGAAATTCCTAGGGTGGAAAGGCAGAGCTTGTCTGAACAATCGACAGAAACCTATAGCGCCCGCGTAGACTCAGACGCAGCAAATGCGAATATCCTCTTTATTGACATAAAAGTCAGGAACATTATTGACAAAAACACCATGACATTAGTTCAAGAGAATGTCCTCTAAGTGGATATCTTTTAGAATATCGTCATGAATGGTTCGCCTGGAAGTCCCAAGTCACCAACATCACGCAACAAATACAGGCCGCTACCAGCACAGAGCCTAGTAATACGGGGAATTCAGGAGCCACACGCAGACACACTTAAAGAATGCGTTCTAGCTGATCTCGGCTTGTTCCAAGGTCTTCTAAATACAATGCCTCAACCCAACGAAGAAGTTTCAGTGTAAAAAGCCCTCAGACTCGGGAAGCGCACAACTAAAGCCGCTATCCTACCGCATCCTAGCCCAGTCAAAATTGTTCTGGGGTGCAAAGAGCGTGTAGATCTCACCCTCTCAAGACGTTTTAAGTTAAAATATTCCCACCAAGGAGCATTACACCGCTGCAGCGGTCTAAACGACAGGAGTTAGCCAAATAGCTAAGAAGGCGACAAAAGAGTGGTGAACAAAGCCAGTTTATCTAAAACAACTGTATGATGGATCGGCCGTCCCGTTCGCCACAGCTGAAGCAAATGACAAAGGCGGCGGTATAACCGACTTAACAAAGACAAAAAACTAAAATGCTTATATTCAAATGCGCAAAGTCTGCTATCTAAATAAGATGAGTTTAGGATCGAGGTCAACCAAACCTTAGCAGATGTAATATCCAAAACTGAAAGTGGCTTTCCACGGGCGTAGACGATCGCGAAGTAGTTTTATCCGGTTATCGCTGGTCAGAAAGTGCACATTGGGACGTCAAGATAGGAGTGTGCTCACATATGTCAAACATGACCTCCTTTTATCAGGAAAAAGGGGACAGTTAGCACATACAACAGAGAAAGTTTGACTAACCATCAAAACGCCGGGTTCACGAGCCCAAAAGATCCTGACTGTCTACCACCCATCGAGACAGTAGTCTGATAAAGTAATTAAAAGCGATTTCGGCCCAACCCAATGCCATGCTTATGGGAGACTTTAACGCCACAAACATCGACTGGGATTTGGCTTCTGCCCTAAGCCCAGAATTTAGCTTTGATCGTCGCCTACTACAAGCAATGCAAAGAGGACATCTCACACCACGTTTCATCTCTAACCAGATTACGTGAAGGGCAATTTACTAACTTCTTAGAACCCATATTGACAAAAGCGCCTGAAAGCGTTGATGTCGTAAACTGTCTACCTCCTCTCGGAAAAAGCGACCATGTAGTCCTACGGTAGGAGTATCCTGTCTTCTTTGTACCTGATCACAGCATCGTGAGTAGATACAAAATATGGCTTTGAGATTTCAACCAAATGCATTTCGACATGCGTCGTGTAAACTGGAAAGCAAAATTCACGGGGGTGTTTCCAAGAAGTACTTAGGACTGCCTTGGATAACTACTTGATGAGGCAGCCTTTCCGGTCCAAATCACATACAGTTGCAGAAATGTGACTGTACGGAGCTCCACGCTAAAAGAGCAAGCAAGGTAGTGTGGATTTGATCTAGGCAATATTGAGTCGTAGATTGAACGAATGGATATATGCATTTTAGATTATCAGCATAAATAAAAGGTTTTGAGTGTCCAATTGCTGACGAAGTATCATAAATGAAGAGCAAAATTGGAAGAGGACCTAACAAGGTGCCCTACAGGACACCACTTAACAGATGGATTTCCTCAAAAAATGAAGATCCAAGTAGACCATTTTGTTTGCGATAAGATAGTTATAACTTGTCTCAGAGCTCCTAATTTAACTAAGAGTCTTCCAGTTGGCACTTTGTCGAAGGCTTTATTAAGGTGAAAACAAATAACTACCACAGATAGACGATCATTACGAAAAGAAGTAAGTAGATCGAGAAACGACATATGACAGGCTTCAAAAGAGCGGTCGGGTAAAAGGCAAACTTTGGAAAATCTGATGAATCCACTGGCTATAAAAGGTCGAAAAATGTCACACGAACATTTTTTTCAAGCATTTGACGAAAGGATGCGCTCTATGGACACCTCGACAGTTTCTAACATCGGAACAACAACCCAATTTAACTACTGGCAAAACAATAAAAGTGTTTTAATAGGCAAGAGAGGAATCATCCTCAAGAAAGACGGAAAAGAATTTGCTAAGCAGAAAACTAAAAATTAGTAGCTGCTTAATAAAGGGGTTTGGATGTTGCCAATTCCTACCGAGTGCAAGTTAGTAAGATGGCGTAGAAGTTACTGCATATTCGCAAAATAAAATTCTTTGGTTATGAGTGAACATAAGACGACGGAGAAATTAAAGTAATGGGGTTAATTTCAATGGTGAAATGATTGGCCCCGAATGAACTTAACAAATCTACTTTTCCTGACTACTATGTAATGAACGTCTAGTACAAACTAAGGAAAAGTGGAATGACTTGATGGGACTTAATTGATGATCTTTGGCAGAAGACACGAGCTACAAACTTAGAAGGATTCGCAGCTCTATTTGCTAACTACACCCTGCGTCTGTCACGCGCACAGCCCATTTTGTAGTTTATTCAAATATTTAAGCTCTTTCAAGTTAAATCGATAGTAAGCTTAAGGGAGAATATTTGAGCTACTTCTCTAGCTTCAAACGTCTTCAGCGGAACGAGATGGTGAAGAACTTTTCTTATGCCCTGCAATAAATCGTAGCATATTCGGATCATTTTTGAAGAAATAATATGCAATCAAGCGTGCTTGTTTAGTTGTATAGTTATTTCTTGTTAATATTACCATAGCAAAAGAGCTCGCTTAATTTATGCCGTTATGGTAGTGAAAAAGTGAAGACAACAATGAATTAATGCATGATCACTAGTAACGAAGATCAAGATGGAACTTTATAGATAAAGGGAGGATGCCATTCGTGAATATTAAATCTAGTCTTCTGTGGTTACCGGTCAAGGA
>CACRXP010000799.1:136042-240752 GCA_902702965.1 Spirometra erinaceieuropaei
CTTGTCGGCCCCCTCTTCGTCAGCCAACAGAATGATCAGTTGTAGGAGCATGTGTAAATTGATCTCAGTCTCGTGGGCGCCGTGGTGAGTTGGTGATCCATGATGGTTGCATGGTCTTCGGCTGGCTCTACGCCTATTTCCTACTAGCATCATTGTTGCAAAGGTTCCGAGCTATTTCTCATCTAAAGTGCTAAATGAAGCTAGTCATGAACGTCGTTCAGAGTACTACATTTTCGGCGCCATTACGTGACTGAGTCCAGTAAAGTCAGGTGTATGGTGTGATATGGAGAAAAGGTGCACGCGTGCAACTGACGACTATAGCGGCTAACTGCAAAAATGAATTTTTGGTCAAGGTTACCTATAACGTGTAAACGTAACAATTTATATCTATTAAGTGTTGTTTGATACGGCCGTTAGCAATTTCGCAATGCACTTGGAAGGAAATATTTACAATTTAAAAAGCAAATTCGTGCGTTTTCTTAAGGTCGAGCTCTAATTTTGTTTCATACATTCAAAAAATCCAATCCGGAACGAATCGACAATATAACATGAAGATCTTAAGTCGGCGTACTAGGTAACAACGAAAATAACTAAGTGAAAGAGAGGCAGCGTCGATTTATTCACGATTTTGCAAAGAAATTAATCGGCATATATTAGTAGAAGTTTTCCTCAATAACATCGTATTATTGTATAATTGGCTGTATCGTGCTCAGTTCAGTAGCATCTGATCACGGATCTAAGAGATACATTGCGGTCTGAAGTCTTCTGACGAAATGTGTGCAGGTGGCCTTTGGCGAGCGACGATGTTTCCGTGCAAAGTCAAATTTCATCCTGTTAAGGCTGCAGGATTAGGGGAAATCGCTGCCTGTTGTGCAACCAGTGCGACGAGAACAAAATATTTCCGTTCTTCCGCGCGAGAAAATCATCCCAAATGAGACCACTTATGCGCATAGGTTGGACTAGGAATAGACGTCAACACAGTCACACGGTACCGCAGAAGTTTCACGGGTTGATACGGGAAATTCCGTATTTTTAATTCAAAAAACGATATGTTTTGTCCCCCTTTCTCTGGGTCCAAAACAGCCGTCGTGTTTTTCACCTCCTTCAGCCTACTCTAGACATGTGACTTATTGCGAAAACATCATCCCTTACCAAAAATCCACCCACGCACTTTTCTGCAGGTGGGTTCACACCAAGATGAATCTCTTACACCTGTGATCACAAGTTGCTGATCTGCACATGCTGCGACCTGTTGAACATAATAACACTGTTGTTATGACATACATGTACTTAGATTTGTTTAGAAGTCACAAACTTACTGATGGTTTTTCTCTTCGTCTACGGTATTCTCTCTATTTGCCTCGCATACAAGAGGAGATGTCCTGATGTTATTATTTCACGAATTGCATAGTACCGTCCTGTTTTTCAGGTGTAATTACGTCCTGCAGATATTCTTCTTGAGAGTTTTTGATAGTTACGAGGTAAGAAATGTGTCTAGTAACGGGTTTTTGTCTTTCTTTCACAATCGTCTCTGTTGATCAATAAGTTCTTTTTCTTATTTCACTCAGTATGACATTAATTGCCGGCAATGCAGGCCCTTCTGCCCTCTGCAGCCGTTAATTATTACTGAGCAAAATCTGCATTTATGAAAACGCTCCCTATATTTCCCTCAAAGCCAGGTCAGTCTTGACCCACGCTTCATTTTTCAACTCGATGCCCGCTTTAAATATTGTCATCTTATACGGACAAGACCACGTAAAAATATGACGGTAGATGCTTTCTTGACATCAGAGCCTCACTTGTGCGTTCGCTTCATGACCCGAAAATTTCTGGCCTTTCGTTTTGGTAATCCATTAGCCCATTTCGACAGTCTTAACCGGATGCACACATAATCCTCCTCGTTAACAATGAAATAAAATCTATCTCTGACAATTCTCTGAAAAAATCGCATTGACCTTATTGAATGTCAACATACTCGAAGGCAATTTTACTTTTCTAAAAACTGACTGGCATATATATTTCCTCTTTTAAATTTTAGAGACTTCTGCATATTATTTTCGTATCAAACCGATTTCAATTAGTCCTCTCGTCGATCAGAAAGCATTTCATTTTCAATTTGCCCATGGAAATACATTGTGACCTTTACACAAGTAATGATGCATTAATCCCTTTGCGTATTCCAGTTTTTGTTTTTGCAAGGACAGTAATAAGACGTAGTTGTTATGCTATACTAATTGTAATAAGATATTTTTAAATACCTTGGCTGTGCTAACTCACGAAATGTTGACGGATATTCTAAATGAAATTTCGACTCGATTAGATTACCTAAGGTGGGTTGTATTATTAGACACCAAGCAGCATAATATCAGAAAGTGGCTTTCGAAATTTGTTTGTTTCCTTCGCCTGAAGAAACTGCACTGTGTAAAAAATTACTAGTTATTTAGTATAAAATTACCTAATTGCTTCTCGAAGTCCTTTAAAATGCAATAAAAATTCATAGAAAACATCCGTAAATACCTTCACACTTTTATATATTTGGTAGAAAAATACGTCGAATTATAGTGTTATACGTGGAGGAAGCACAAAATTCGGCTTTAAAATGTTTCCGATTCGGACTTTGTTTAGAGGCCTAGATGTCGGTTAGCAAAACATCGTGTCTCTGCAGTTACTAGTTAAAGTCCACTGCTCAATTTTATAAAACCCTTACGGCTTCCTCTGAATACAGTGGAGATCTGCATGATTTTTTATACACGGGAAATAAACATCTTCTAATTTGGATACCCTGAATGCAAATGGCAAGCATAGGTCGCGATCAAACTTATTTGGGAAGTAGAATAGCTGTTTAATGCCCAATCATATTCTCCCTTAGAGCAAACAAAATTTGAATAAAACACAGATTTCTACAACAGAAAAATGGAATTAATATTTCCACGCATGTTTCCTATTTATAAGGCATTGAAAATAAATGAGTGAATTGAATATTATATGGTCATATTTATGAGTGACATTCCACAGACGCTAAAAAGAAGTTTGTGCGAGAGTCTGACATCGTGAAATAACTGAAATATTATGACACTGTGTTGCATAATGATCAATAATGCAACCCTACTTAAGTAATCCTTTAGAGTCGAAAATGCGTTTCAGAATTTTGGTTAACATTTCAAGAGTCAGCACATCTATTTTACGAGCACCCTAGATTGGCACATTGTCATTCAAACAATGATCCAAAGTTTGTTGCGATTTATTTCAATGCATGGCAAGCATTCTCGATTTAGTTTCACTACGAACGTCTGAATCGCGTGCCACTTCATTTGCTGTCCCATAAATTCTTAAAAATGTTGCGGAAGCAGCTTAAAGATCACCTCTTAATCTCGAGAACGTTTTACTAGAAGACTGTTGATCAAGGCAAATCCAAATATTTCTGCTCGGATAAAATCCAGCTGAATTACCCAAAATTTACGTGTGTTGTCAACTAAGATGAGAAATATGTCTCCTCTTTTGCATCGACTATAGTTCAAATCTTGCTTGGATTTTAACCCTTACACCTGCAATTTGCCCGTAAAATTTCGTACATCGTCCTTAAGTATGCACCTTACGCATCGTTTACTTATAAGCACTCCCTTTTCTTCGTCTTCAGGTATACTGGCCTTTGAAATAGCCTTCCGACAGATACAAGGTAATTAGATATTATGCATACTTCTAAGAGAAGGATGCGCCTTTATCTGAATACTGACTCGATGAAACTTCCAGTTTCCTCATCTCTTCCGGACAGGTTTCTCCGTGTCATATATAAAGGGCAATCAGGGATTGAGGATGCCGCCACCAAATTGCCGTATCGATAATATTCCCTTCTTTCTATGTGGTTTTGTTTTCTTCGATCTCTAATGAGAAATTTCGATTTTTTTCCGATCTTTTAGTCCATGCCTTGTTTCCTCAACGGCACCTGATGTTCTACGTCATTAATCCCCTGAAATAAGTAGGAGGGGGAAGTTTGACGTGCAGGGTTTAAGCCGCTTACGTTGTGCTGATCGCCAACCCCTATCAGGAATCCCTTCTAGCCTCTGAGATTACGTGGCCTCATCCCCTAATCGGCGATTTCCGATATTTGATGTCATCTATTTATTACGTTCGCAAGCGGTCTATTGGGATTTATGGTTAAATCTTCTTTTTTACCACCTGCTAGTGGTTAGGTGAGTCAGAAAAGAGGCATCAGTGTCGCATTTCCCAGTACGCTTCAATGAACGTCTCAGCCATTAAGTGAACAAAACGGAATCATTGGAAGGAGAAGTTTACTAACCTGGCGTCTCGGATTCACACTCGAACTCGTCATGAGAGACGGTTGCAGACGGTTTTCCTTTATTTCCAACCGTATCTTATGATTACTTCGGGTGATGATCCGAAACGCCAGGCCAATAAACTTTTTGTTCTAGTTATCGCATCTACTTCTTCATACGAACTGCTTCCTGGAACTCGCCTATTCGCTTCTATAGGTCTCAGCCTTTAATGTCCCCTTCACGGCTTGACTCTAAGCAAACCGCGACTGATCGCGTCTGGGCCGCTCTCTTCTCGCGACGTTGATGCGGATAATGTTAATTCCTTTAGGAAGTCTGCCTTGTGGATATCCATTTCGAATCACTTTTACGCTAAAAAATTCAGACCAGTTTTCACCGACTCACGTGTTTGACCATTCATGAGCGACAGTTTTTTCTACCCTTCGAACTATTCAAATCAACTTGATTTTTTTTGGTTTTCGAAAAAGAAGTTTTTTTACTGTCGCTAGTCTTCTTTTAAAACAACACTGCGTATTCTATAAAAATGAACAGAATGCTGCACATCGTTTTTCTACTTGTCCTATAATATGCTTAAAGATTTTCTTTTAAGTACAATGATATCATCGTTCCCCGGGGTGATAAATAAAAAACCTGATGCATTACGGTCACCTTGTGTTGTTGCCATTGCTGATGGAGGTTTGATGGTTTTTACCGCAAACGATTTCTATAATAGTTAGTCAAATAACATCAGCGGGGTGGTTGACTCCGCTATTTAATGACTGACAAAGACATTCAGGCGCATACACAGTTAGTGAGCAAACTCAAGAACTGTGTCGAAATTTACGAGTGATTGTTAATTAAGTACGATTTTAAAAGAATTACAAATATAAGAGAAATCTTAAAGGCAGTGTTGCGTCGTTTGGAACGGCCGATTTATGCTAAAAAGCGCAATATTTCGAGAACGTCATAAATGGCCCTTATTTAGAAAACTTCACTTTTAAATGTCTTAAATGTGCTTTCCTGCCAAAACATAGTAAATATGACATTAGAAATAAAACAACTTCTAATAATAGTTTTCCCTTTACGTTTTCATTTAAATATGATTTAAAAATTAATGTTATTTTATTTATGACGTTTTGTCCACTGCCTAAATTTTGAGTGTAAATTCTGAAAGCGTTTTCCCAGGTTTCGCATTATCCTTTACTCTTTTGAGTTAAATGAGACGGGGTTTAATAACAGAAAATGGGTTTTGCTTGAATGCACCCATGGGATCGTCGTAGGAACAAAAGTTTTCATAAGGTGACGTGCCATGATGTCGGTCGGTGCCAAATAAATCTTAAAAAAACTAACAGGCGTAATTATAAGCATAACACTTTGCGTTTATAGAGAGGACATTGCTTCCGTTAAATTGATTCATACTTTTTCTTTGTTTTGGATTACGTCAAGGTTCAGATCGGACTCGAAATGTTGCTGAATACCTCAGGGTTTTCAATGTTTTCAGCCAATAGTCCGGAACGACAGATTCTGAATTACCTGTCTTTTGAGAAATTTAAAATAATAGCATTCTTGAAGGCATTCACCGAATAAGTGGGTATTCGGACGCTCCAGCTCACAAAAGTAGTCGTTAGGGTCACACGTAAGAACTAACTCAATCATTAAAATTCATTTTCAAAAAAATGGCTGTCCAAAAGGTAGGTCAGCATCGAATATGCTTTCAATCATTAGAAAACTTTCCTTAATAAGTTATCTGTTTAAGAAGTGCTTTATTACTGCACTCTGCTGACGGATCTCTGTGTAGTTTTCCTTTTCACGGTGAGGCCAAGTACAAATTTAAAACTTTTTTGGCATTTCTTTCACGTTTTTAAAAAATACTAATATTTCTCCTGCGTAAACGCAAGGACATCCCTTCCTCTATACAGGGAGGCCATTTTCATTGTTTTTGCTTGCATTTAGACTCCGTCACTCGATTATGAATGCAAGACAGAGCGCCCATATAACTACTAATAGTTTGCTGAAACTATTAATGTTTTGCTCGTTCTATTTCTTAATAAGTTATGTACAGAAACTAACTACACGACAAGTAATGTTTACTATGTTAAACACTGCAAATGACTACTCGGTGGTGATTATTTATGTGACATCAGATAGAATTTTCCAAACGGCAAGACAATTTTCGCCCATCTAAACGAAGGAATCTCCATCTGCGTTATTACTGTACTTTAAAGCACCAAATCGTACAGATCTGCTAATCTGACATTTAGAAACTGAGAAAACCTCTTGTTTTCTTAAAATAGTCTTTGTGTTAGCAGGTTAAGTACCACGATTAACATCGGACAAAAAATAAATTTTCATGTTTGACTAAATCTATTAAAACTCTTGCGAGTAAATTACTAGCCTTTCAATGAAAAGTCGCTCAAAGGCGTAACTGAAATCTACGACATATACTTGCATAGAAAATTGTACGAATATATTTTAACGTCCATTTTCGTCAAAATATGCTAACATTTTACTTGATATAAGTACGTTAACACCATTTCTGCACAGCAAGAGTGCACTTCACTGAAGGATGTGGACGAGCAAACAAAATGCGCAGCGTTAAAGACGTCCGGAAATTCTCTCATCAGTTTCCGTTATCAGATTTCATGAAGTGGGTCACGTACTATAGTTGAATGCTACAAATTTTGTGCAGTTGCGTCCGGTCCTTCTAAACCTACAAATACTCATACTATCTTCCTTGTGATTTTTATTTTTCTGACATCAATAAAATTTTGCAATGCTGGAGCGCAATATTTTCCTGTATATGGTGATTTGATATCATCAAATAAAGGCAGTGCAAAGCGACTGAGAGGAGATTGCCAAAAGTAACACCTACATTAAATGTCTGATAGATCTTTACACCACCACCAATACGTTGCAAGAATATAATAAAGATGTTTATTTTCTGCTATTTCATACCTCAAGCACAAATACTGTTATATTAGCCAACTGTCGGTCCTAAGACAACAGCTTTTTTGCATTTCATGAACCAAACCCGGCCATATAATGCTATTTGACTTAAAAATATTTCCAAATATTTCGAAATAATAAAAAGTAACCCGAAAAAAATAGGAATCCCTCCTTATTAGGGAGGTGACTCGCTAATGTTTAGGGAAATTATAGTTAGTTTATGGTTAGGATAGGGTTTTGATTTAATAGTTGATTAATTTAAAGTTAACGTTAAAATTAAATCATTGGTTGTGTTAAGGGTTCATAGTTGGGTTGTGGCTTAGAGCTGTGTTCAAGGTAAGGCTTAATTTTTGGGTAAGGGTCGGGGATATGAGACGATAACTGTCACTTTCCCAAGAATTGTGCGCAATGCTACTTCTATTACCCAGTACTGGGAGTTTTGTCCTGTGTCTTGCCAAAATAGTAAATGAAAAATTCGAGATTTTTTATTGATCGAATATATTTGTCTGTTACCTACGCAGTACAAAGAAATTATTTGCAACTATGTACGGTTTAACTTAAAAATGGCCCGCAACAATCAATACCTTTAACTTTAGGAAACTTGGAAGGACATTTGCCTGTGCATGTGCGGAATATCAATTAAAATATTCAGCATTAATCAAAGCAATGTCGTTTGACATCCTTCTCAAGATCACCTGATGCAGTTAATGGTCTTCGAAAGCACGGATATAATACTTGTATATCTCATTTTTGTAGAAGGGGATTTTAAAATTTGGCGAACACACATTCTATATATATACATATATGCATGAAAGGTGTTTACATCGTACTCCCCAAATAGGTATTGTCTGAAATCCCGGACACCCGTTCCGCCGATGACGCAGGTGTCAGGGTCCCGGCTCCCCAAAATCTCTATAATATGAACACAGAGAATGGTCAACATATTAGTTTTAGAAATTAAATGCACGACATGGGGTTAAGTGTCCGATACATGACTTTTGAGACCGAACTTGAAACGACAGTGGACGTTTGAGTCAAAGATAAACAACTGCTGTATAGCAACTACGGAATGCGTATTATATAAAAATTAGTGACAAAAAAGATATAATTTTATATAACAGGTGGTTATATCCCGCTTCCACATAGTCGTTATCTTTAAGTACAGACACGTGCACTACGTGTTTTAGTATGTGCATTACGTAGCTATTCCGCTGTAGGCAATTGCCTTTGATTTAAATGTTTATTTACATCTCAGGTCTGACCGCAGGATTTCATGCCAAGGATAGTTAACTGTATGTCCTTAACTGAATAATTTATGATATTACCTACTTAATATATGCACATATACATGAAGAACAGTGGTCATATGCATTCCAAACTGAGATAATAATGATAAGATATCCTGGGATAGAAATTCACCCAGTATCTTTACGGCGCGCAGCATTATCGCATATGGGGGATCTAATTTTCAAAGGACAACAGACAAACGAACTTGATGGCGTGAGTGTTGGTAAAGTTGGTCGGTCCGGATGACACCTTACCCATCTTTTTCATGCACGCAACTGCAAAGATACTGAAGTCCCAACATGGTTGGCATAACGGGACCCAGATTGTTTCGATGCTTTTTACACCAATACGGGTTTTACCGACTCCCATGTTGTACTATAGATTTACAATGAAAGTCTGCAAACACGGCGTGCAAACCCCTGCTGTCATCCTAACTTAGTGACTACCGAGCGAGTCGTCTGCTTTCCCGTGATTTAATATCCGCCACCCATCGATCAACACGAAAATCCTCTCATAGTACCTTCCAACTGGAAATCTACTGAAGAAAGGGCAGTGCTTACCAGATCGAGGGAAGTGTTTAGCTGAAGTTTCGAAGACGTTGGACGGCTCTCTATGTCAAAAAATCTACTGCAAACTTGATCAACATTTTTAATAGATAGCCGAATTATTTGACCCTGCGCAGATCGACTTTTTCTTCTTTCGCTTCTTCTGCTTACTGGCTGTCGTTTGTGAGTGTTAGTGGCCTACTGTGTTGTTTGTCGTTAACTCTCAAACTCACTAGTGATCCGTCTGACTAACACCTACGGCCCTGATTGTTTTACTGTACAAACCTACGTTTCTGTTTTTCTCTTTATGTAGCCATGGGCTTGTGTAAACAGCTCTAAGTTTCACATGTACCTTTGGATTTTCCTTCAAAACCTCTTCTGGAAGATAAAGTAATGTACTGAATAATCGAAAAAAACACTTGCCTGCGTTTCTAATTAACATCTGTATCGGGGAAGCTTATACCTCACGGTTATGTCACGTAACCATAATTAATTAATTGCTGACCATACTAGTAATACTGCTCATTTGTTGAGTACATTTTACGCGATTAGTCCGCAGATAGGTAAATTTCTTGTTCCAGTGAGCGCATCTTCTTCTTCTGAACCGCTACCTGGAACTGGCCCGTTTGCTTTTATCTGGGTTCAAGTCAGATTTTTGCTGGAAGTTTCAGGCTGTCGCCAAAACGCGGTCTTCGGCAATTTTTACAATGTCCTGCCATTAACATCTTCCAAAGTTATTGGTCTGATTTGTGCACGTGTTTTTAAATATACTGCTACTCGCTAAGCATCCGTTTTGAGGACTCTGAATTGAACACTAAGACACACTGGGGCGAGCGTGTCTCGTAAACTGCTCTGCTGCCTTCCCTTCATTCAGTGTTTAGGAGCTTGAAATGTTAATCGAAATTCCAAAGTGTGTTTTCAAGTAAGAATGATTACTTAGGTATTAATACTATTAATCATTGTACAAAATATTTCCAAAATACTTTCGTTACTCCATGATGTTGTCTTTGAATACAGGTCTTTTTGGCCGTCTGCAAAAACCGCAATTTGTTAAAAAGAACTGCTTTATTGGCGTAAGTCTTTCCCAATGGTTTTCGATTCGTCCATAAATATAAAAAACACTCTAATGGAAGCTGCAATCCTCCTTAATGCTTGTAATCGAAGAAATCTTAACTTTGGGTCTTAATGTTGTTGGATTGGTTACTAAACCTGAAGCCAATATGCTGTTTATATAAAACTTATGGAATACCGTCATGTGTGTTGGCTTTATTGTATGTTTCATATGCAACATCAATGAGTGGCGAGTATGGAACAATTTGGATGAAGTTTGCATGATATTAGCAAATCTCATAATTGCAGACATTCTTTAAACCATGCCATACGATTTCTTGAAGGATATGATGTAACATAGACAGCATTTACCGCAAAATGACTATACGATATAACATTTGCATAAATCAGTTTTAAAAAAAACACACGAGGATCTGTGAAGGCACTAAAAATCAATGGAAATACACAAACAGCAAATAAAACCATTGGACAATAGGTGTCGTTTTGGCAGACGGCTAAGAAGAAACGCGCACAAAAGTCGGCATCTGGGCATGTTTTGGAGAATTTGGTCTTGTGCTTTATTTTTACCAGTAAAAAATCGAATTAAATGAAAATCCCGAATCGAATAAAAGAAATACTGCGCGAGATCAGTCAATAACAGTTATAGAATTTCCCGCGGTTTCTTATGCCTTGATTATTATCACAGATATCCATTCAAACAACCTCTCTCGAAGCATCGTAGGAGTCCCAAGAGTCGAGGCCTTATGTTACAGCATTCTTGACCGGTAGACTTACGCGGATATTTCCGGTGTAAACCTTATGTGTCAGCAGTTACATGACCAGCCTACCGTGTATTTGCAATCGTAAAACGGGACCTAGAAGTTTACTAAGATATTGAAGTGGTCTTCGAGACAATGCAAAAAACAGTCATTTCGACGGCAACAAAACGTTATCACTATTTTAATGCAAGGACAAAAACCAGCCAGGAAGGCCAATTTTCTCTTCATTTTACCTTCTACCGATCTAGAGCACATGGAAATTTGCCAGTAAAATCGTATTAAAACACTTTTAAATAGGTGGCTCATTAACCAATTTTTGCAATTCACGGAAGCATAGTCTTGGTAGACTTCTGTCATGCCCTTTCGTTTGTTAAATGGCGTTTTATATTTGCATGCGTCTTCAAGTATTATGCAAACAGTCATTTGCGTAAAGAATAGCTTTCAGTACCTCATTACTTTGAAAAGTGCTTTCGAACAATCTTGCTTTGAGCGTTGCCACTAACCCTTAGCACGGAAACTCGCCTGTTGGACGGTCCATTGTCCCAGGAAATTTCCGTCACTTGAAAAAGACGGCGGTTGAACGCGTATCCTACCGGACGCCTGCAAAAACTACACTTTCTGATAAATGATTGCGGTCGGGGCCTGTTGAAACTTTGCACGAAAAAACATTCAATATCTGTTCAATGGACGGCAATACAGGCAAATCGACGGAGTGGCAATGAGAAGTCCACTAAGTCCAACCCTTGCCGACATTTTTGTAAGTCATTTAGAAAAAGCTTTTCAGCATAATTGAATATGGAAGGACTGTACGAAAGATATGTCGACGATATTTTTGATATTGTTGATAACGACGACGAACCCAAAGACCTACTTGTTGCCATAAACAGTCTCCATACAAAGATTTAATTCACAATTAAAAAAGTAGTGCAACAAGCTTTCATTCCTGGATGTCCTCATGACTAGACAGGAAGATGGTTCAATAAGATGATCCGTTTTCCACAAGAATACATGGAAAGGCGAATCTCTGCACTTTTTCAGCTTTGTGCTGATACAACGAAAGCAAAATGTGGTTTATACTTTATTCAAAAGAGCAAAAATCGCTCGCCCTATTAAAACATCGAATTATGAAAGTTCTTGCCTAAGAACAACCCCGCTTAAGCTGGAATATCCAACACGATTCATCAAAAAGTATAGCAACACTTTACGGCCAACATAACGGAGCAATTAATTCGCAAAAAAGCCCTTTGAAATATCCTTACCCTTTAAAGGCGACAACATCTTAAATACCACCAAACGGCTATTGAGATGCGCCACTGAAAGAACATAAGACTCAGCTGAACTCATATTCTGCAGCCCTACTAAGACTATCCAAGTGCCACGGGCGAAGGACGTCTTGCCATTGCACGCCGGGTCTAATTGCGTTTACGAATTTACATGCACTTGTGAATGCAAGTACATTGCGCGAACGTAAAGGCAACTGGCAGCCAAGTCAGTTGAGCGGCTGCTTAAATAACTTCTAAAGCAGGAGAACAAGATTCCATCGTCTTCTCTTACAAAACACCTCCATGATAGCGGTCATTTGGTTGAATCAAAAATATCTTTTCGAGTATAAGCTAGAGCACGAATAACTCGGTTACTTCGCTACCTAGAGGCAGTCTGCATACGGCTGAAGGAACCTACCTATGTAAACAGTTAAACCGCGTGATCAACCTCAGCTTGCCCTAAGAGATCTGAGCCCTTTTGATTTACGAAATCGCTCGGCGCGTTAACTTCTCAATTTCCTTTCCTATGCTGCGTTTTGAAGTTTTCATTTTATTGATTTGTCTGCGTGCAGTATACGATGATCTTCATGTTTTACAGTGACTTTTCTCTTGAAGTTCAAAACTCTGGATCTTTTTTTACTTGTTCTCTCTGTTGTGAAACAACAGGCTGCAGTTGATAAGCCATCGCGAAACTGACTGGTACCAATACATTTTGCTATATATGCCCGCTTTAAATCAATTTTGTGGAAATATTGCTTCATATTTTTTTTGTTCTCGTCGATTTTTAATGTCCGTACAAATCCAGATTAATTTTATAGAAAACAGGCGATATGGCTTATATTTTGTTTGCATTTGGTAGCCACTGAATTCTTCATTAAAGATTATACCTTAGGAAAAGGCGTCTGTTGGTTTTAAGACAGTTTTTTCTACGTTCGCAAAGTGTTTAGTGTAAGGAAATTCATACATTTCTAAATGCTATAAGGAGGACGTCAAATAATTTTTAGCTGTAGAAATACGATGCGGCCAGATGAAGATTTTACGATCTTTGAAATTTTCTAAACAGAATTCTTATATAAATCGAGATTTACTCCCTCTTAATGGATAAAATCAGAATAAATCATAATTCGGTACCAAATATTACAAGAAAAAGCATTTTTGTGCTCACTTCATCTTGAATGTCTTTGTGTCTGCACATGCATTACAAATCATTGCAAAAAACTTTTCTTAATTTTTTAGTTATTTTTCCAAATTTTGATTTCTGCAGTCGGCCGAATAAAAAGTCAATCAAATTCCGACCCCTGGCGTGAATGAATGATAGTTAAAGTACACTGTACGGCCATTAATATTTCAGCCTTACTTAAATAGTCGCTTCTAATCGAAAACGCCTTAAAGAATTTTGATGAATACTTCACGAAACAGCCCATATACTGTAAATGCCATTCAGGCTTCCAAATGCCATTGATTTCCGTCAAACTCATCCTCAATGCGTACTCTTGTCTGCCTTGCTCCAAGGAAGTCGGCAATTTCACAGAAGCGGTTGCCGAATAGATGTGATGCTAACCTGCCAGGAATGTGTTGTTTAATCGTCAGATAACATTTAATACTATTCCTCTCCGGAAAGCAGTTCCTCATTTCGATTAAACATCCAAATTATACTTTAAACTACGCAGTTATTGAAACACTCGATCAGTTTAGCGGAGCACGCTGACGCTGTGGGGATGCGATTTGCGACACAAAACAATCCATGGCACCAATTTCTGCATCCTAAGTCGATAAAAGAATCACGTGTAAAGTCAATTTTGAGCCTGTATTGACTAGACACAACGAGTATTTGAGCTAGCTTTAGATACGCAGACAAGCCGGATCCAAATATGCCCTGTCGGAGAGGGACTGCCTTGGTTATTCGAATATCACTTGAGAGTCGATTCTTCTACCTCGGTTCTTTGTTTTGATTTTGCATACTTTATGTCGCTGGCCACGAACATAACATCCAGCGAATGATTATGCTTAAATTTACCCTCGTAAATGTTTATTTTAGTGAACTTTTTTATAACCCTGAACACTTTTTGAAGACATAAAAGTAATTCTGTCGAATTTCCCAGCCATCCAGCTAATCAGCTGATACAAATACTCCATTCAGCTGCACAAACTCAGTCTAGCTTAACGACTTATGTTGCTATGTCATATATTATGAATGGCTCGAAGATATTAACTAACTCCATCAGTGTATATTCACAGACATTTTTAACGGATACAAAGAGCACACGTATTCAAAAAACGTCGAGTCAGCGTTATTCGTCATACTCAATGCAGAAAACGTCCCAGCAACTGAAGGATTGCCAGCCAAATACACAGTGAAGATGTTCCTCCCCAAGCAGTCAATGCAAGATTGGCTTCTTGAAAACCCTCACGCCGTCTGACATCTGATTGCATGGCCCCAACGATCATGAAAGCGAAAAAAGAGGCGGAGTTTAATTGATATAAATGAGATTTGGGTTAGTAGAATGAAAACAAAACGCATTCAAGAGCCCTAGACGCTGGAACACGGGAGATTCGAACTCGTTTCCAGTGTGTCCAGGCCATCCGTGTCTGAACCAACCGCACTTTCAGCTGAGATCCAGCGGCAGTCCCTTACGATTGGTAATATGCGATGTCTAGCCGTAAAACAGTCGGCACTGAACTTACCAGCGACCATTATTTGTAACTGTTGGGTCCTATGCTGTCGTTGTCGTTGGTTTAGACCCAAGATTGCGGAGCATGAAGTGAGAGATTTGTATGGTGTGCCAAAACAAGGGAATGTGTAATTCGCTCTCCCGCTGACCCAATGATAATTCCTGTTTACATTTGTTTTTTATAATATAGACCTGCAAATCACAGCCCAAATACCTTATTTGGCTGTGAGTATTTAATCCTGATGTTGATTACCTATGTCAAACATGACACTCGTGAATCTAGCTAACCTATTTTCTTTGTTACATATTTACGTGAAGTAGAAGGGGTTTTGGCGACGGTTATGCCCCATAAGTGACAAAAATCAAAAGGTTGCTCATCAGATTATGCTATATCGTTAAAACACTTAGCAACAGCATACTACAGTCAAGCAAGGACCCAGTACTAAATTTAACTCATTTGTATCCAAACGATGATTGAAATGAGAAAGAAAAAGCAGATCTGTGGAAATGATGATCTAAATGTAGCCCGTCTCTGCCAGAAAGGACTTTAATTAAAACATGAATTTACCCAGTCGGCCGTGAATTATCCTATGTGTACGCGATGAATGGACCGTAGGACGTCATGGAACATAATGCTCTCTACAGCATTTTCCCATGAACGTGTACACCAAATTGGATGCATGCGACTTTTTACACGATGCGGATCTTTCAGAGAGATTTTCTGAGAAAAGTGGTTCTTACAAATGGATTTCTGCAGTGCAAGAAATAAGATGATTTTAAAGGGTAAATCTTACAGATTCATCACTTTTATCCAATGATTTAAAGGCTGAAGTGCATAAAGCGCCACATTAGGCACGAGAATATGTGCTCTTTCCCGCATGGCGGGCAGTCCGGCGATAAATATCAGGGCCTACGTCCAAACTCCAGCCCTATAAGTAATCCTAGTCCTTATGATTAAACCGAATAACAAATAAATATTCGGCCAGATGCTTTTAATGTGACTACTTTTGAAATGCAGTTCAGCCACCTGGCATTTATTGTGTATTTTGGCCTCATAAGCAGTAACATGCCGGTTTACCTTACATGTGTTCCTAAATCCGTTGTTTAATGTGCCGTTACTACTTGACTTACGATTCTGGGATGTGAGACGACCACGTGAGGCCGGCAACGAGCAAGGTGGATATGTGATGCGCGTTCCTACTGACACGCAGGCCTTTCATGCCTGAATATGCTTCCCGCAATGTGAGCCTGTAAGTCACAGCTCAGTTATTCCATGTGGGTCAATTTTCACTTTTTGGGAATGTTGTTAGTCCTGTAAATCATTGCACATATCTATACTACTGGCTGCCTGTTGGCGGTTTGTGAATATTAAGCGGTTATTCTGCAGTAGCTGAAGGATTTCAGCTAAAATATTAATATCCAACTTTGGAGCGTGCCTGAAAAGGCCCGTTTCGAAAAATTGACTCCAGTTTGCGCATTAATTTCCTCGGAAATTAAACAAGGCAAGTTGAAACTGAAGTTCATATACCGGAAAGCACACGGGGGAAGCTGGGAGACCCATTGACGGGCCGAACCCCTTGCAGCTGGGTCAGGCAGCTACATAAGATCCGCGAAACACGCGTGTCTGGGTTTTTAACTAATACCTGTGAATCATTGCACAGTGAACTTATCCATGCCTTACCGATCAGCATTATGCCATCAAGTGATCGACTGTTTTAAGGCTAGCGTGATGGCAGACATGAATGAAGTATGAAATACTTGTTTGGCTTACCTCTCTCTCGGCATACTCTGGTTGCTTTTTCACATTCTTCTTCTGTTGGAAAATTGTTTGCATTTCCGCCGCAACCGCTATATATGTATTCCTTGCATTTGCCGATCTTAGGATCGTATGCATATCTCCCGTCAAATGAGTCGCAAGTACCGATCTCGAACTGCATGCGGCATATATCCGAGACAGCTAGAGCATAAAGTTATAAAAACGGCGATGAGTAACTTTTAGACATTTCAATTGATCCAATCAGATGTTTTACTTCTCGAATGGCGACTAGAAGACAAGCGTCTCGTAAGGGCTATCTACACCCCGAGGTAAGTTCCGATTAGGTTAACCATTTTAAACAATCGGATCGTTTAATATGTCTCCTTGCAATGCAACAAGACAGTAACTATTCAGAGCAATCATATTTTGTTTCCATAATATGGTTTAACACTGCTTGTCGCGATGAGCAAACTAAGTATTTTGAGGAGACAGAGAGACCGGAGTTCATTGTTCCCTAAAACACACACTCACCGTCGTCCGCTCCGAATGCACACGCTGCCGTAAATAGGAGAATGAGGAGCGCCATTGCCTGTTTGAAAGTCTTTTACTGCCTGAGATTCCTTTTATACGAGATCATTTCATGCTATTTTTAAGCTTGATTACCTACCTGATTTTGTTATGCAACGGAGAGCTTTCTAATGTTTTTATCTTCTCCCACGAACACAGCCCCGTGCCGTCGTTGGCTACGCGCATTCCAGAGTCACGGTTTCGCCATCATAAGGCATGGATCCTCATATTATTGCGAACAGAAATCTGCTGTCTCTGTGTTTTGTCAGCTGAAAGACCGGTTGAGCCGCCCTGCCTAGTCAGTATACGGCAAAGTATGTGTTGTTGCCAATGTGTTACCGCGCCTTCCCCGGCACTGGCTCGCAAGCGCAGACTACTTTTTCACTAGTTTGACATTTCACAGTCCTACCTCCGTGCGTTGAAAACCCAGACTGAATGAAACAAGTTCATCTGAAGTGGAAAGTGATTGGTGAAGTGAGTGAACCAAACATCAAAAGTTGCCCCCCCCCCGCGGCAGCCGGAAGTCCGCAAAAGTCCTATTAGGCATGCTTACCATTGGGTACATGGTAAGCAGGGATAAGCTACAAAACAGGCACGAGGCAATTAGGGTTCGGCTTGAACAAACGTTTTGCCAGTCGTCTGTGCAGTGTTCGAGAAGGAAATTTCATTTAAATAGTTTCCATAAATCGATCTAATTATCGACTGGATAAAATTATTTATTATCTAAAACCATCCACAACCATACATATATATAGGTGGTGGGCTAACTCATGAAATGTCAACTAAAATGTCGAAATGCGTTTTCGTTTCAAAAAGATTAATTCAGAATTGTTGTAAAACTAGTCAGCATGCAACATAATTTTATAATAATTCAGTTACCGCGGGGTGCCGGCTTTCGAATGAACTTCCCCCCGGCTGCATGCATATAGTGCATTCGCTAAAAACCACTGCTGAGAAAACATGAATTTTTCTCTTTGATTTTCAATGTCCTTAAATATTTAATTAAATATCATAGAAAACATATATAAAAATATTCATTCTTTCACTCATTCGGAGAAACTAAGGTCTTCTTCCAATCCTATAGTTGAAGTAAGGATACAATTTGGTTTTCAAAAACTTTTCGGATTCGCGAATAATTTTGAAACCGCTGTAACGTTACAGTTGGATTTCAGGTTTCAAAACTACAAGCCGTATATTTTCCGCGTACGGAAAACTTCGCAGTTCTCTACATTAATAAAGGGGGACCATATAGGTTGCATAAAATTTATCAGTTGATTTAAACCATAATGTTACCTTTAAAGTCCACATTTGTAAATGCGGAGATATGACGATTTATGAACGACCATTTCACGGTAATTAAAAGTCTCACAATAAGAAACTTTTTTAAAACCGTGTTATGTTTCTTGTTCGAGTATAAAATTAGAAGAAGCCATATTTTCTATAGAGCTAGCAAAAGAATGGATATTTTATTCATTTTTTCTATGATATATAATTAAATTTTAAGGGCATTGAAGATCAGTAAGAAACATTCATGCTAATTAAGTGGTCGGTTTTTGCAGACTGCAGTTTTCGCCTGCAGGCGGAAGGAAGTTCGTTCGAACGCCTACACTCCGAGGTAACTGAAATATTATAGAATTATTTTGCAAGCTGACTACTTTTACAACACTACTTAATTAATCTTTTCGAAACAAAAACGAAGTTCATAATTTCGGTTTACATTTCATAAGAAATTCCACCTTCTGACGTTGTGGTGGTCGCCAACCATTCTAGCCTCTGAGATTACATGATCTCATCTCCTAATAGGCGGTTTTGTGGTCTTTGATTTAATTCCTTATTTCGCTCCCATGCAATCTATTGATAAGTTTTGCTACATCTTCTTTATTCGCCACATGCTAGTGGTTATGTGAGTCAGCAAACAGGTCTGAGTGTCGCATTCCCCATTAACCTTCAAAGAACGTATCAGCCATTAGAAGAAGAAAACATAATCATTGGAACAAGAAGTTTACTTACTTGGCGTATCGGACTCACACTCTAACCCGTCATCAGAGACGGTTGCAGACGATTGTTCTTTATTTCCAACCGTCCCTTATAATTATTCGGAGTGAGGATCTCAAACTCCAGGCCAAAAACATCTCGTTCTAGTTTTCGCATTTTCTTCTTCATGTGAACTACTTCCTGGAACCTGCCTATTCGTTTCTGTAGGCCTCAGTCTTTAATATCCATTTCACGGCTGGACTCTAAGCGGAATATGAGGTGGTCGCATCAGGTCTCGTCTCTTCTCGCGAGTTTCATGTAGATAATGTTACTTCCGTTAGGAATTCTGCCTTGTAGATGTCCATTTCGAATCACTTGCACACTAAAACATGCAGGCTCGCTTGAAATCAGTCAAATAACCTTGATTTTTTCCTTTTCAAAAAAGAAGTTTTTTACTGTTGCTAATCGTTTCTAAAATACAACTGTGTATTATATAAACACGAACGGAATGCTGCAGATAGTTTGTCTACTTGTCCTAGAATATGGTTGAAGATTTACCTCGAATTACTACGATATCACCGTTTCCCTGGAGTGATTAATACAAAACATGTTGTATTATGGTTATTTTGTGTTGGGGCCATCGCTGATGGCTGTTTGATGGTTTTTAAGGTAAACTGTGTCTATAATCGGTAGTCAATTAAAAGCATGGGATGGTTGACTCCGCTATTGAATGACTGACACAAATATCCAGGCACTTATATAGTTAGTGACCTAAATCATGAACAATGTCGAAATTTACGAATGATTGCCAATAACTCGCAAACCGACACCATTTCATGAGTCCACAGCTAAGTTAATTGAGTACAAGTTTAAGAGAATTACAAACAGTGTTACCTTGTTTGAAACGGCCGATTTATTTTGAAAAGCGCAATATCCCGAGAACGTCAGCAATGGTTTTTATTTAGAAAACTACATTTTAAGATGTTTAAAATGTATTTTCCTACCAAAACATAGTAAATATAAAAGTAAAAATATAATAACTTCTAATAATAGTGTTCCAATTACGTTTTCCTTTAAATGTGATTTAAAATTTAGTGCAATTTTATTTATGACGCTTTGTGAACGGCTCACATATTGGGTGTAGATTCTAAAACATATTTCCCAGGTTTCGTATTATTCTTGAATATTTTGAGTTGAATGAGATGGGGTTTAATAAAAGAAACTGGATTTTGCTTGAGTGCACCCATATGGACGTCGTAGGAACACAATTTTTCATTATATGACGTGTCATGAGGCCGGTCGGTGCCTAATAAACTGAAAAAATACTAACGGGCTTCCGTTAAATGGATTTATACTTTTACTTCGTTTTGGACTACGTCGAGTTACAGATCGGATTCCAAATGTTGTTGAATACTTCAAGGTTTTTAGTGTTTTCAGCCTATAGCAAGTCGATATAACATGCTCAAGCAACAAACCTACTATGACGGTATTTGTCCCATCCTGAAAAGGACATTAGATAAAGAAGCGATTTTACTTGACACGACCTGATTCACCTCTCTAATTTGTTATTTCCTAAACATAAATATACATTGTGAATAATCGGTGTGCTTTCGCGCGAGAATGGTCTCTTTTCCCCTCTCTTATTTGTTCATTTACCTAACAAAACTGCTAAGTTTGAAAAATCAGTAGGCTTTCACGCAAGTATGGTCTTTATGAATGAAAGACACCATGTCCAGATTAGAAACAAACACCTTCTTGCTGTTCTGGCTGTGTTCACACCTGCCTGTGCCATGATGCCAGAAATTCTGGCTTGCATTGCTTATTGAGACATCTTTCATTTCAATAATTTATTTGATGCGATTGTTTGGGATTAAACCCTTAATCAGTGGATATATTCACACGGTCCTAATTTTGGAACGCAGAAGGCAATTTATCAATCCCTGTTTCATGTGCAACGATCGGCTATTGTGGTGTTTATAAATTGTGGGTTAAAAACTCATGCATGCGTGGTCAACTGGATATTTTCCGCCAAATTATATTCCTCGCAGTTGTGTGCAGCGCTTTTGGAAAAGATGAAGTCTTGCAAACTTGGATTTTCAAAAAACGTAGAATTTTGCTAGTTTTCTTTACATCAAGTGAGATTAAAATTTCATCATTTCAAAGGATCAGCATCCAATGCTATTCACTGGGTTTACAATTATAGAGTTTAATAGTAGTTTGGAGTTTAAAGAGAACAGCGATTATGTCTACATTAAACAGCTGCATGTATATGTGGAAGTGCGTTTTGCCAAATAGGAAGTACACTGTTTTTTTATTGTCCGTCTTGTTTATAGCATGTGATCGTGGACGACCTCGAAATTTCCAATCCGAGCACCGGATCTCACTGTGTCGCGCCAATCGACTGCTGGGAAGTCGTTAAACGTAAGATATACAGCTCAATTTTTGATCTTCAACACTTAACCTAAACAAAATAACGTCACGTAATTTGCTCGTTTTTTGTCAAATTTTAGCAACAATTAATTTAGGATCATACCGGATTGAAAATAGAATATCTTTTGTGAGGCGATTTGGTAGAATATTGAAGTGGGGTAAACTCAGCTCTATGTGATAATCACACATGAGGATAAAAATTTAAGTCAGTCACTTCTTATTTTCTCGTGAATTACGTAATGTCCAATCTATATTTTCCCCCGAAGCGGAAAAATTGCTGGTCGCATAAGGTTTTCTCAAAGGATCCAGCGGAACATTTACTCTGCAACCGATGAACGTCTCTGACCGATATCCGGTTGGAATTCAGTATAAAAAGGTTGGCACGCCAGAATTTAATTGGAAGAATACATGTCCTTTAACCTATTCAATTTATATGACATTTTCTAAATTACGGCCGCAACCTACAGCAGGCATTTGCCTTTTACTTGTGGCTGCCTAGCAGTTAGATACATTTAATTAACAGAGACTGTTCTACTGCTTATTTTCGAATATTGAATCCGTCTAAGTATATAAATTCACCACGTTGGTGGTCGACCTACCGAGTTGAATACGTGCCGAAATGTCCATTTTAGACGATGCACTGAACTATTCAGCGAGGTCTATATTGGCAAAAGAAATTCTCGAAAACGAAACTCTCGTTCATATTCTACTATCCAGTTTGGATATCAGGGTGAATAATTATGTCAAATGTGTGCAATTAAAATATTACCTTTGCTATATTCTGCACAAGAAATGCTTTTTGTGATACAATTTGCAGTCACATCATTCAAATATGACCACTGCTTGTAAACAGGGTGTCATGAAACAGTAAACAGTCCATAAATTACTAAAGTTATTTGCACTCTTCGACATTTAAAAGGTTGTCAGTCGATTGGAATTATTTTCATTTGCCAAATCTTATTCTACAAGTATAAAATGTGCCATAGCAATTTGACTTTCCAACATTTTAGTATGTAAGCGTCAATGGAAATATTGCAACGACTCATAGAGATTATAACGCCATTTCTATATTTGGAAAGATCGGTACGTGCCCACTCTGTATTGTAAAGCAGCAAATAAAGAACATAATATTCGAGCGATTGCAACGGAATGTTTTCGACGATATGTATGCTCATACAGCCGGTATATCGTCTGCCTTTTTAGGTGCGCTGAAGTTCGACGCTGTTCTTTTCACCGGCCACCTGGGAACCGAACCGAGAACAATTGAGATAAAGTCCAGTAACGCCAGGGTTGACCGTACTACGATAACACTCTTCAAAGCCAGACATACTTGCGCCTTAAATATGCGGAAAATGTGCATATGCCCCTCAAATTCTGAATCCAATGAAAGCAGCAGTAGCAACGACCTGTCGTTCGACATGTGTGTCAAATATATAATTATTAAAATCTCTCACCAACACGTTGATGGTAATTGATACTGGATAGATTAGATAATGGATACTGGATGTATTAACGATTCCTGCCTTGAGATTCAGCTAAATGTATTAGGTTTTTATGAATACTATGGACTCAAGCAACCTGTGTCAAAATTAACAAATAACGTGTCTCCTCTTCCAGCCACATTATCGGAGTTGTTTATTACAGCCTACACACTACCCTGGTCTTTCATTTGTTGTCCTAGGCAGAATCCAGAAAAACCATCAATGTTTCACGCAGTCACGTCCAATATATTATGCAGTACAGGCAAGGAAAACTATTAATAATTTGGAAACGATTTTTTTATCATGTGGATTTCTAGATGAATTTCTTAACGAATGATGTTTTGGCAGTCAGCATGTTCTTTGAGATTTATTGAATTCCCAATTTTACTGTAGGTCGGACGCGCAAAGTAATTCAGAATTGACGATTGAAGAACTGCTCTCTAAAATCTATTTTCTTGAGATGTTTGCTGAACGGAAACACTCATTCTTAATATCGTTAAGGTTAACCAACCCGATCTTGCTTTGATGGTTTCAGTAACAACTACATATGGCATAAATCAATTTGTCAAATAAGTATAGAATATGAGCGACACTGGCAGGCATCTGGTGGCATCTAGATTAATGAATTTGACAATCTTTTTGGGTCTTCGACTTACTCGGATAGAATTGATGGATTCCATCAGTCGCCATGGAAATCGTGACCCAAATGAAATTAAACTGAGTATGTGCATGCGGGTCATTCTAACAGACGTGTTTAGAGCCTTGATTCTAATTGCCTCTTATCAACGCCGCTAACATTTTGATAATTGTCTTCAACCGATTCCTTCGTTTAATTTCTATTTTTATTACATCAGTTAGGCTTCTTTAGATGAGCGGGTTTTCGCTTTTCGCATTCCTATAGTATCTGCTTTTATAATCATTAGACAATATGTCAATATTCCACATCTTTTGATCACCTTCTTAAAGCTGTTCGCCGATATCCAGCACAGACCCGCACTGCTCTCAGCATACATGATGAATGAATATTTACGATTTTGTCTGTTGAGGCCCGGGAGTCTGAATTTAACATAGAATTCGCACCTTCCAAATCCGTGCGACACCGCACGCCACTGCAGTCTTTCAGAAAATCATTTCAAGCAACCATGGAGCCGGTTGAGCTGTGTGAAATCATTCAACAATTCAGGTTGCTTAGACAGCCTGAATGTACAAGACGATTTTCGATATAATCAACAACACAAGTGGTAATAGTAGACTTTCGCAGGAGCTTAGAGCGAGAGTAATGCTCTGGCTAACAAATCTTCGTGTCCGATCGTGATGATCGTCGGAAACATTCTGAAAATTGTCTTTAATCACTTTTTTGCTTTAATCGTTTTTAATTCCCGAACTGCTTTGTACCTTTCTTGCCTTTACACTTCTATTTGGCGTTTGCGCACTTCGGGCTATCTTCTTTTTTTGTAAGGCAGTTTTACAAATTTCTTTATGCTTTCATGCTGATCATAAAAACCTTTAACGTGTGGGGTCTATGTCGCCCGCCTTATAAGCAGCACTAATCAATATGCTTGTGCGATACTTCACCACGGCCATTTCACGGTCTGCTAATCGCATAAGCTCAAACCCTATTAAAAACCCTGGCGCACAGCCACCTCATTTTTTATTTATGTATAATACGAGATTTACACGGGAATCCCAGGAGAGTGGCCTATCACTATACCGTTACTCTAGATTCGTGCTTTTCGTCTTTTTCAGCTTCGGATACATCTCAGAAGACGCAGGCAGTGCTGTGTGTATTTGAGCATTTTGTGGTCAATTGGCGGGCTGAGAATCACTCGGCAATTGTACCTGCTTAATTTGCGATTGATGCATCTCCAGCCCGATTAGGATCACAGTATACTCTCACCCGGTTGCTTGAGATTGGGGTCCTGGGTGTTCATCTGTAGACCGCAATATGTGGTGGCACGCCTAGTCATGGATTTTGCTCGCGTCAGCCACTTACACCATGCCTTCCCTCCAACCACCTGGGCTGTGTCTCGACAGCCGGCCAAGTTGGGAGGTGGGTTACCAGAGATGCAGCACCAGTCTGGTATCGCTTCTAATTTAATTCACACGCGCGTCATTATCCCTATTTCAACAATGCTCTAGGACACACGGCAAACGAAGCAGAAATCGACGGATGAAGTGTCACACGGAGTCGCTGTGTGGTTTTCTTTGGGACTATAGATCGAATATTACGACAGAAGAGGAAGTTGTTTAAATGTTTTGCTTAATTTTTTGAGATGTCTGAAGGCAACCTTGAAGACTCTCTTCAGAATCATCCCCCTGGAAGAAGCATGATCTCATTTGACTAATCTGTAAAGATATACTGCTTAATGAGCCCGCTAATTCACATGTGGGCTTGTTGTAAACGCATTTATCTTAAACGTTCCCGCCAATGCATCGCAGAGATCTATCTGTTTTCTCAAATTTTTTCTTAACTGTAAGGTACGTTTTTCAGTTGCGATTCACTTTAGGACCCTAAACCCTCTTCTTACCCATGGATCAAGCAATTGTGCAGCTGCAGCTGTCCGACATGTTTTGTAGTTTACCTGTTACAACGGCTGTATATGTCGTCCTCAAATTCACCTATGTGGTAGAATGCGAGGAAAAAATCATACGTGCGTCAGAAGTTGGAGGCAGTTGACTTAAAAAAGCAATCGCTTACATGGAATACATGCAAAATTATTAATTAAAAAATTAGTTATTTTTCATATGTGATTAGATAGGGTCGCGCATAACCTTGCTACGCATGCATTTTTCCATAGATTACGGGTTGTGTTGCTAAGGTTTGCCTTTTGGTAGGGATGTGTATTCATTTTTGTTTTCAAAAATCCTACGGCACGTCCCTGAATAAACCAAAAAATAAATGTTGACATATACGGTTGTTGTAACAGGTAAACAACAAAACATACCGGACAGCTAGAGGTGCACACTTGATGGATTCGATAGTAGCAATAATGGGTAGGAACCCCAAATAAATGGCAACTACGAAGATTTACCCCAAACGTTCAGTTTTTCTGTAAACACCACTTATACTTCAACGTGACCATCATTTGGATTTTCCTTCTCTTCATTACTAAATGCTAACTTACCAACGACGCTTTATTCTAATTTCGTTATTTTTAAAGACCGCTATTTGTTTTTTTCTACAAGTATCGTGCTCACTGTTGTCGCCATACGACAGCACACGATAAGACTTTCGGCAGAAATGTATGTATTTTTTGTGTCTTCTTACTCTTCGTTCTGCGTGTTATCCAACCTTAAAGCCCCTCTACCACTCGTTAACACAGGACACGGTCTTCGGGCGAGCTCATTTAAGTTGTTGGTCCAGCATCCTATTGTTGTGATTTGTCTAAAGAAAAAGTTGCTGTAGTTGCAACCAGTTATTGCTACTTTAGTCGCAACAATCATCTGGTCAGAATTATGTGGTCTTAGGTCAAATGGGTCGGTCTCCTTATGAAGAATTTACACTCGAAATCATAAGCGGCTGTAGGGTATGGACAGTCTTTTCGTTAAAAATCAAATATTGACTACTATATGCCGTAGAATGTAGTAAACAGGCTGTCTGTGATGTAAAAGACGGCAATTAAAACAAGCTATTTTGTTCTTTCCATGAAAAGACGCTCTTCCTGTAATTAACCACGTACGCAAATAAGTAAGACTGGGACTAGAGAACACCACAGTTGCAGTAAGTAGGCTAACTCATAAAAATGTCAGCCGAAATTCTGAAATGCGTTTTCGTTTAGAAAGATTAATTAAGAAAGGTTGTAAAACATCTACCGAAGGTTTGGAACAACTGCAAAAGAAAGAAACTGATCCGTTCAAGGCAAGCTAGTTAGACAAGTTATTTAAGTTTAGGCTTGACTTCATGCATATGTACAGTAGGTAAGCTTACTCATGAAATATCAACCGAAATTCCGAAATGCGTTTTCGTTTCAAAAAGCTTAAGTAAATAGGTTTGTAAAAGCAATCAGGCTGCAATATAATTCTATAATAATTCAGTTACCTTAGGGTACTGGCTTTTGAATGAACTTCCTCCGGGCTGCGTGTAAAAATTATACTCTGTAACAATGACCACTTAATTAGCAGGATATTTTCTCAGCGATCGTCGATGCCCTTAAAAGTCCAATGATATCTCTAAAAAAACAAAAACAAAAGGATTTATTCTTTGGCTTGATCGGTAGAACAGTACGCCATCTTTCAAGTTGATACTCGAACTACGGAAATAATTCGGTGTATACAAAGCTTTTAATTGTTAAACATTTAAATACCGTGAAATGATCGTTCATAAAACGTCATGTCTCTGCATTTACCAATGTAACTTGTAAAGTTAACCATATGGATCAAATCCACTGCTAAATTTTATGAACCTGGTTTGGTCTCCTCTCATTATGGTAGGAAAATATGTGGTTTTCCACGCGTGGAAAGTACATCGCTTGTAGTTTTGAAACCCCCAGTGCAAGTATGACGGTAGAGTGGGGTCCAAATTATTCGGGAACGGGTTTTGAAACCCGAATAATACTCTTCCTTCGCGCACAAAATTGGAGTGATAAGTAATTTTCTCCCTAATGAGCACGAAAATGAATATGTTCATTAATGTTTTCCATGAAATATAATTGGATGTTTAGGGGCACCGAAAATCAATGAGAAAGTCTCCTGCTAATTAAGTAGTCTTTTTTACAGAGCGTAGATTTTGCATGCAGTTGGAAGGAAGTTCGTTCGAATGCCAGCATACTCTGGTAAAGGAAATCTTACATAAGTATACTGCGGACCGATTAGTTGTACAACTCTACTTAATTGACCTTTTCGAAACGAAAAGGCATTTTGGAATTTTGGTTGACATTTCATGAGCAAGCTCAACTTCAGTAAGTGAGATCGCGGTGTTTTCGTAAGATGGGACGTGAATGCAACACAGTCTTGTAGGAGTTATTCGCCGCATGCGTTTGCCCTGTGCTTGCGAGTTCCAGTAATTCGGTTACGATAGTATTGCGGAACGGGCGCATGTTACAGCAAGTTGGTGAAGAGAGTATGGTGAAATGTTCACACAACAAATAATGGCTGAGGTTATAGCATAGTATTAAGCCTTCTTAACTTACGTAGTCACCACAAATCCTCCAGAAACCATATCACATCATTCATACTGACATAGAATTGGACGTGAGCAAGGTTAGTGGTATGACGGAAACAGTCTCCGCGGTGAACTCTTTCAGCCGTACTATCCCCCTTGCTAGCAAAGAGCACGCCGATGCAGTTGATCATTTGGACATGGAAGTTTTGGCCAGCACGTCCCGTCCTATGAAACCTTTTAAGGTATCATATGACTCCGTTGACTTCTGTCCTCAATTCCACATAGGCGAATGCATGATCTCTTTCGCAGCGGTCGTCTCACGAGGAAAGACAGAAATGTTTTGTTTTATTTGCAGCGATTTCACCACAGACAGCTAGCTTACCCTGTCTTTAGGGCCAAAATGCTCATAAGTCGAATTTCACAAAAACATCCTCCCAAACCAAAAGTTGCGTACACGCTTTTCGTTAGAAGACTTCACACCGAGATGCATATATTATATATATATAATATATATATATATATATTAGACATGTACGCACATGCAGCTGAGGTGAATGTGCCGCAAATAGTTAAGCAACATGGGGACGTTTTGCCTGCAGGTAATGCAACACACTGCAAATGCGCCAACTTCATCTTACTTACTTGGTTGTTTTGCTAGCTATGTTTGCACTATTCGGGTGATTTTATTTTGCTGTATCAGCCGGTGTCTAGATCCCACTGAGAGGCAAAAAGGCATACCATTGCAGCAGGCCTGTCCACATTTCATTGTATTTCTGAATTAAGTAAACAAACCAGGACATTCAACCTACTCAAATGACTTAGGTAGTAAGGTATTTATTTTATCACAGCAAACATTCGGTCAAGTTGGTGGTACCTCGATTAAACGTTGGAAAAAAGCTTCAGTTCAAAACCTGGCAATAGCAACGCTTAACCTGTCTCCTGTAAATGACAGCTTATGAATGTCACAGGCGCTGAGTGTCGTCAGCTAATATACTTGAGAAAAAAGGACTAAAGTTAGAAAACTTACTGGTTGGATGCAAACTATTAGAATGAAATGTGACGTGAGCTCAAATTGGGTATATTGTCCCAGACAAGCCCGCCTTAGAAGAAGTGAACAGGACCAGTCTGACGGTCACCTCATTTGCTTTTATTTGCAGAATAAAAGGTATAAAGTGTCACTTGACCATATTGTGAAAACGTGGCATCGCTTGCTATCAAACGCAGGACAGATTCGGGCATGGCCAATGTCCTAACCGCCTGAGCAATCAGTTCCTGGACTCGGGCGGTGACTTCAACCGCTTTAAGTATCAACTTTATCAAATCTACCATGGATCCATAGTTTTATTTCTCAGACTTGCGTTCAAACGACTTTACTTCGGTGTGAGAACAGCGACCCAAGCGTATTGTAGTCTAGGATATGTTTACAAAAAGCAGGCATGTGAATTAGCAGGTTCATTAAGCAGAATACATTCACAGATTATTCAAATGAGATCATGCTTCTTCCAAGGGGACGATTCCGCGGAAAGTCATCAAGGTTGCCTTCAGACTTCCCAAAAAAATTAAGCAAAACAATTTACACAACTTCCCCTTCTGTCATAATATTCGATCTATCGTCCCATAGAAAAACCAAACAGCGGCTCCGTGTGACAATTCATCCGTCGATTCCTGCTACGCGTGCTATGTGTCCCAGAGCATTGTTGAAATAGGGGCAGTGACGTACGAGTGAATTAAGTTAGAAGTGATACCAGACTTGGGCTGCATCTGTGTTAACCCACCTACCAACATGGCCGGCTGTCGAGACAGCCCAGGTGGTTGGAGGAGAGGTTACACGAAGGGGCATTCGACTGTCCTGAAATGCCTCCTAATTAGAGGATTAACGTAACAGAACTGCACGCTTATTTAAGTGACAAATTTTCAAGATGACGTGATTTAATAAAACAGAGGCAAAAACTAAATATTTGCTTGGATGTTTTCCATGAGCTATTTTTGTTTAAATAAAGCCATCAGAAATAAAAAAGAAAACGTCGCTCTATATAAAAGGGCATTTTGGAGGTGGACGGAAAGATGTCAGTTTAAAAGCCTGCACCCAGAAGAAACCATATTATTATAATAATATGCCACACAAATTGAAGTATTCCTGTCGCGATCAAAATGTTTTCAGGGATTTCGTTTAACATAGCAAAAAGTATGTTGATTGTTAGGTATATCCCTGTTTAGCATTAGAAATACGTCAGCAATATTAGTGGTGTCTAAATGCTGAAGCTGCACGTGCGAGCAAAGTATACAAAATACGATTTTCGAAGTTGACCGAATTTTCACGCATCAAAGCCAGACATGCTACTGCTTGAAATGTGCACAAAATGTGCGTTTGCACTCAAAATGCTGAGTCCAAATAAAGCAGCAGCAGTTGCAGCGGCGGAGTCGTTCCACATGCGTGTCAAATATATTATTTGAATCTCTCAGCAACGCGTATATAGTAATTAATACTGGATAGATTAGATACTGGACATATTAGAGAAACCTACTTTGATTTTCTGTCAAATGTCTCAGGTTAAATTAATTCTAGGGACTCCAGCAACCTGTGTCAAAATTGACAAAAAGACGTGTCTCCTCTTCCAGGCACATTATCACAGTTGTTTATTACAGGCTACACACTACCATGGTCTTTAATTTGTTGTCCTAGTCGGAATCCTAAAAACCATCCATGCTTCTCACAGTCGTGCCAATGTATTACGCAGTAGAGGCGATGACACCTACTAATAATTTGGAACTAATTTTTTATCATGTGCATATGGTAGATGAATTTCATAGCGAATGACGTCTCGGCAGTCAGCATGCTGTAGTTAGGGGCAATTTTTAAAATGTTGTCGGAGACCTGCGGGATCTGACACGTAGTTTTTGGTAGTCAGAGCCTCAATCTCTCTCCTTCAACAACCTACTATTACAACTTGCGTTGTTAATCATATCGAAACTCTTCTTGTAGATTTACGGTTTCTAAGCAGCCAGCATCGTTGAATGATTCCACAAAGATCATTTGGCTCCGTGTTTGCATGAAATGATTTTCTGATAAACTGCAGTAATGTGGGGTGTCGCCTGGATGTGGTAGATGTGTATTATCTGTTGGACGCAGGCTATCGGGCCCCTGCAGACAAAATCGTAAATATTGATTCACCTTGGATTTCGATAGCAGTGTGGGTCTGTGCAGGATTTAAGCGCTCAGTTATAAGAAGGTAATCAGAATATGTAGAGTTTTGACATATTGTGTAAAGAGTATAAAATCAGATACTATAGGAATGCCAAAAAGTTAAAACCCGGTCAACTGAAGAAGCACAACCGATGTAATATAAATAAAAAGTAAAACGGAGGAGTCGGTTAAATGCAATTATCAAACTGCCGGCGGCGTCCATATGATGCAAAACATTGACAACAGGGAAAAGTCCTAATTGCAACCAAGACTCTAAACACGTCTGATTGAATGAACCGCATGCAAAACCTCAGTTTAATCTCATTTCGGTCATACTATTCGTCCCGATTTCCATGGCGACTGACGGAATGCACCAATTTTACCCGAGTAAGTCGAAGACCTACAAATTTTTCCTAATAATTACTCTAGATGCCACCAGAGGCCTACCAGTGTCGCTCATATTACATAGTGATTTGACAAATAAATTTATGCCATATGTAGTCATTACAGAAATCATTAAAGCGAGATCAGGTTGGTTAACCTCAGCGACAATAAGGATGAATGCTTCGCTTGGCAGAAACCTCAAGGAAATAGAGTTTAGAGAACAGTTCTTTAATCATGAATTCCGAATTACTTTGCGCGTCGGCTTAAAGTAAAATTGGGAAATCAAAAAATCTCTAACAGCATTCTGATTGCCAATACATCATCCGATACGAAATTCATCTAGCACATCCACATGAGCGAATATCAGTTCCAAATTATAAGTAGGTGTCTTTGCTTGTATTGCATAATACATTTGACATGACTCTGTGAAGCATTGATCG
The DNA here is from genome assembly GCA_902702965.1 of Spirometra erinaceieuropaei. NCBI lineage: Eukaryota > Metazoa > Platyhelminthes > Cestoda > Diphyllobothriidea > Diphyllobothriidae > Spirometra > Spirometra erinaceieuropaei. Next base: position 168,172 of record CACRXP010000799.1, read on the forward strand.
TTTATTTGATTCCGCCTAATGCAACAAATTAAAGACCAGAGTAGTGTGTAGGCCGTAATAAACAACTTTAATAATGTGCCTGGAAGAGAAGACACGTTTTTTGTTAATTTTGACACACGTTGCTGCAGTCCCTAGAATTCATTAAACCCGATTCAGTTGGCTGACTATCAAGGCAGGATTCTCTATGACATCCATATGTAATCTATCCAGCAAAAATTACTATGAAAGTTTTAGTGAGACATTTGAATAATCTATTTGGCACGGTTTAGAAACGACAGGCCGCGTCTGCTGCGGTTGACTTTTTAGATTCAGAATTTGGAGGGCAAACGCAATTTTTGTGCACATTCAAATCCCATATCGTGTCTGCCTTTGACGCGTTAAAATTCAGTCAACTTTAAAAATAATATTTTGCATAATTTGCCCGCGCGTGCAACTGCAGTCTTCAGGCATCACCAATTTTGCTGAGGTATGTTCAAGAGGGGTATAAATAAAATCTACATAATGTTTGCTATGTTGACTAAAATCCCGAAAACCATTTTGATCGCGATAGGAATACTTAACTTTTGAGGAGCTCAGATGCACATGCCTATAGTTCCCTTAAAAAACTGATACTGATACTGAACCGATTCCTCCGTTTCAATTTCTATTTTTATTGCATCATTTGTGCTTCTTCTGATGAGCGGGTTTTTCCTTTTTGTCATTTATATGGCATCTGGTTTTATACGCATCAAACTTAATAAGCTACAATCAGAGGCTTTATCACTAGGACTCGACTTTTGCATTCCAAACAGGAGATTAAACCCAGTTGAAATTGAGGCTCAGTTTGAAGACTTGAATTCTCAACTGTCTGACTTAGTACCCAGATCCACTGACGATGTCGGCTGGTTGAAAGCAAAATTTGTGGACATTGCTCATCAGTACCGTAAAGCTCCTGTAACACAACGGACTCCATTAACCGATGAACACATAGCTGCCTTATCCGCATTGAAGCGCCATGAACAAATAATAATTTCTAAGCCTGACAAAGGCCATGGAGTTGTTATTCTTAACCGGAAGAACTATGTGAGGAAAATGAAGTGCATCTTAGATGATCAGAGCAAATTTCGTCTAGAGACGTCTGGGAAAGAAGAAACCAAGACATTGGAAGACTCAGTCTTGAAAAAGGTTCAAAAGTTGTCGGACAAAAACCTGATCGATACTAAAACTGCACTACTCCTGAAACCGAGAGGTACACATATCCCCAGACTATATGGTCTACCAAAAACGCATAAAAAAGACACACCTTTACGGCCTATTCTCTCTATGTCTAATTCACCTACACACAAACTAGCAAAATGGCTTGTCAAGGAGCTAGAACCAATTCGACAATTGTTTTCCACCTACAAGGTAAAAGACAGTCTTCATTTCATTGAAGAAATTAAGGACCTGAACATCGCCGACAAGTGTATGATCTCTTTAGACGTGGAATCCTTATTTACCAATGTACCATTGGCTGAAACAATAGATGTTATATGCGCCCATGCGTCCAAAACCCGACTCTCCCCCGAACTACTACGAGATCTGCTCGTACTTTGCACCAAGGATGTTCAATTTCTGTTTAATGGGGAACTTTACAGACAAATTGACGGAGTCGCAATGGGTAGTCCACTCGGGCCAACCCTCGCCGATGTTTTTATGGGTTACCTGGAAGAAAAGGTGTCATCAGAATTAAACATGACAACATTATACAGGAGATACGTGGATGGTATATTCACGATTGTTGACAACAAGGAAGACGCCTCCGACCTACTTTGCCTGATGAATAATCTGCATCCTAAAATTAAATTTACGATGGAAATGGAGCAGTTTAACAAGTTACCCTTCCTGGACGTCCTCATGTTTAGAGAGGATGATGGTTCAATAAGACGCTCCGTCTTCCACAAGATTACGTGGAAAGGGCAATACTTACATTTTAAAAGCTTTGCGCCAATACAATGGAAACGTAATCTAGTACATACTCTTTTTCAAAGAGCGAGAAATATTTGCTCCAGGGAGACCATAGATACAGAAACTGTCCGAATCAAAGAAGCCTTGCTTAATCGTGGTTATCCTGCACGCTTCATTCAGAAGTACAGCAACAATTTACGGCCAAAGTTGACGGAACAGTCCGTTCCGAAGAAGCCCGTTATAATATGTCTACCTTTTAAGGGTGACAACGTCTCAAACACAATCAAGCGACGCTTGCGTTGCACTATAGAAAGAACGTACAACGCAGCAGAGCTTATATTCATCAGTTCCACAAAAAGCCTTCCAATTAACCGGGCAAAGGATGCCTTGCCAATGCACGCCACCCCAAATTGTGTGTATGAATTCACATGCACTTGCGGATGCAAGTACATTGGGCGTACGCAAAGGCAATTGGCAACAAGGGCCGCTGAGCATTTGCCTAATTGGCTTTTCAAACAGGAAAACAAAACCCCGCGTTCGTCTATAACGAAACACCTGTTAGATAGCGGTCATGTTGTCGACCCTAAAGCATCTTTTCGAGTACTTGTCCGAGCACATACAACTCGAACCTTGCGTTATTTGGAAGCAGCATACATACGGAGAGAGAAACCAGACCTGTGCAAGCAGTTGGATCACGTGATCAATCTGCAATTGCCCTGGTAATCTCACACCTCTAGTCTCCCCTGACTGTGATTTGTTGTTAACATTTCGTCTCCCTCTTTCCTATATGATGCTTATGTGGACGTCTTATCTGATTGACCTTGCTCTTATGCACTGTCATTCTGTACAAATTCATACTGCTGTGCGCTTTCATTCGTTACTTATGTTATGCAGAGACGGGCTGCAGTTGAAAAGCCGTCACGAAATTTATTGGCCCCAATAAATTCTGCTGTACATGCTTGTTTTCAATTCATACCCGGGAAAAAATGCTTCAAATTATACGCATTAGACAATATGTCAATATTCCACATCTTCTGCTCACCTTTGTCAAACTGATCGCTCAAATCCTGCACAGACCGGCACTGCTCTCGAAATACAGGGTGAATGAATATTTACGATTATGTCTGTAGATGCCCGCGAAACTGCATTAAACATAGAATGCACATCTATGCGACACCCCACGTCACTGCGGTTTTGCAAATTCAATTCTTGCAACCGTGGAGCCAACTGAAATGTGTGAAATCATTCAACAATGCTGGTTGATTAGAAACCGGGAATCTACTAGAAGAGTTTCGAGATAATTAACAACAAAAGGGGTGGTAGTAGATTTTTTCAGGTGCTCAGAACGAGAATGAGGCTCTGTATACAACGGCCTTCAGACAGGTCCCGCATAAAATGAATTGATAGAGGCCAGGTTATTCTCCACAGAAATACTAGAAAATGAAATGAAGTGATAGAATGTCCGGATGAGGGAACGCCCGGCGTCTGATGAATGGCGTCCAAGGCGTGTGCCAGGTTATGAGGTCAACCGACTTAAGACAGGCAAGGACGGACTAGGTATTGAATCTAATTGGCTGGTTATAAACCCGAGTGGGGGAATGACAGTCAGCCACGCAAGATGGGAAGTGTTAGAACACGTGCTGGGAGTAAGCCATTAGATATTCGTATAAATTGCAAGGCACGAAAATTAGATGTCTGTAGTCGTGTGAACAGCAGATCAGATAATTTTGGGAAAATAACGAAAACTAAGAAGGCGAGTTCGGGTTGGTTGACCTCGGCGAGAGTAAGAATGAGTGCTATCGCTCAGCGAACACCTCAAGGAGATAGACTTTATAAAGCAGTTCTTCAATCGTCAATTCTGAATTACTTTGCGCGTCCAGCCCACAGCAAAATTAGGAATTCAAAAAATCTCACACAGCATGCTGACTGTCAAGATATCATACGCTAAAAAAATTCATCCTGCACATCCACATGATAAAAAATCGGCTCCAACTTATTAGTTGGTGTCTCCGCCTGTACTGCATAATACATTTGACGTGACTGTGTGAAGCATTGATGTTTTTTTGGATTCTGCCTAAGACAACAAATGAAAGACCAGGGAAGTGTGTGGGATTTAATAAACAACTTTTGATAATGTACCTGGAAGAGGAGACACGTTTTTTGTTAATTTTGACACAGGTTGCTGCAGTCCCTAGAATTAATTAAATCCGATTCAGTTGGCTGACTATCAAGACAGGATTTTCTATGCTATTCATATGTAATCTATCCCGTTAAAATTACAAAGTGCGCGTTGGCGAGAGATTTAAATAATATGTTTAGCACGCATTAGAAACGACAGGCCGCTTCTGCTGCGGTTGCCTTTTTATATTCAGAATTTGACAGGCAAACGCAATTTTTGAGCACATTCAAAGCACTAGCATGTGTGTCTTTGACGCGTTAAAATTCAGTCAACGTTGTAATTCATATTTTGTACACTTTGTTCGCACGTGCGGCTGCAGCTATTTTGCACGACTTATTTTGCTGATGTACGTTTAATGCTAAACCGGCGTATACCTAAATATCTACATAAGTTTTGCTACCTTAACCGAAATCCTGGATAACCTTTTGACCGATACAGTAATACTTCATTTTTGTGCGGCATATTATTATAATAATTATGTTTCTTCGGTGTTCCGGCTTTTAAACGGACTTCTTTTCGTCTACCTCCGAAATATCCCATCCATAGCGCGACGTTTTCAATTTAATTTCCAAGGGCCTTATTTAGACAAAAATATCTCATGAAAAACATCCAAGAAAATATTTATTTTTCACCCCTATGTTAACAAATCACTTCATCTTTAAAATCTGTCCTCGAAAGTAGAGTGCAATTCGGTTTCGTGAAGGTTTCTATTTAGAAATCGTTTCAGTTTTTCCGTCAATTTGGTCTTCTAGATAGGTTCTAAGCACTTCATCGCAACGAGGTTTATCAGTTCCTCGTCACTTGTCATTCTCTGATCGTGCTTTTATTTAATCAGGATTGGACGCAAACTGATCTATACACATCACGATTCAAATAAGCTCCGTATGCGTGGCAAGTATCACGAACATCCATTCAAGTACCAGGCCTAATTTGGCCACTTTGTCGACACCACTGCCAATGCCCCAGTATAGACAATCGGATGCGTTTTTAAACTACCAGCAGGTTCTAAAGCCCGTGACTTGAATGACTGTGTGCTTAGTGTGGAAATCGGTTCTCCCAGAACAAATAGTCAGTCTTTCTTGATTACCTTTTATGTGCCATTTATGACGCCCATAGTTAGGTTGTATATCAGTCGTCGCTTTGTGTCCGTTAACGCCTGTTCCATCGTTCAGGTACTAGGCCGTGTGTGGCAAGTTCAGACAGACTGTTCTCTTTTGTCGACCACTGCGCTCAGTACTACCTCTGTGTTGTCCTGACTGGGTTTGTCATTGCGCCCAGTCGGGTAAGGGAAGAAAGATCGCGGGAGATGTGCAGATCATTTTTCACCAAAAACTAACTAATCGTGCAGTAAACCGTGCAGGCCGAGCAATAACTAGACACAGGGTGGCTATTGCCATCCGTTACGGTAGGATGGGCCTATGGAAACTTGACGTCCAAGCAGTCACCGCGTCCAGGCCTATAGTCACTCGTTTTTCCAGATGCTTCTTCGTCCAATTCTTTATCGTTCAATCACATTGATTGTCTTTGGTCTCTCGGCTGACATGCACGCGAAATATAATGCTAGCCGTATAGGGAGAGCGGGCGTATGAATGAATCAGAAACAACAGCCCAACCTGCTGCTCTTTCTCCGACGAACGAGCCTGTAGTGGCTGTGTAAATTTAAAACACCCTGGTCCTATTTTATAATTACCTGATTTTTTTAAACTTGCGTATTTTCAAAAAACGACTAAAAATCAGTGCTATGTTCAATTATTACGGTACCCTCTCAAGACTGCATAGTTTTGTAGTTGCATCAAAAAATTCATAAAGTTAAGGAGAACCACTTGATGCAGGCATTTATTTGTCATAAACACAACTGGAAACCTATTCCGTCAACGTTTCACTAAATTATTCACAAGTGAGCCGATTTTCTGAAGTATCTTTCAGAGTATATTGCAGATAAATGTTATCGACATATGGTGTCGTATTCCACACGTAGATGCCATAATAAATGTGATTGTTGTCTCATGTCCGGAGTCGACAGATAAAGGTTTTAATTGTCAGTGAAAGGGCAATTTAGAGATTCTTGAAATATATGTGCATAATGACAGCGTAAGCAAACTGGGAGTTGGCAATCAGTAAGCACATATTGTTTTTAATGTAATATATGGACATCCAATCACATCATTAACTAACGCGATTACTGTAAATTGCATATTTCTGGGAAAGATGTCGTTTCATGAATTTAAATCCATGAAAATGTGGTTATTTTTGGTGCTCCTTAAGGGTTGCAGCTAAACTGCGGTTTTTTTATGTCCAAACATGCGGCAAATATAAATCAAGTAATCTCAGGTAGCCAGTGTATAGCTAAACATCTGTTAGTGCAGGTTTGCGAGGAAGGGCTGGGCACGATCCTATTTCGTAGCCGTGCCAGATTAAGGTTTGGGGTTAGGGTTAGGAGTTAGAGTATGGGTTAGGGCTATGGTTCGTGGTCAGGCTTGGACTTGTCTACTGCAAGTACGGCTAGGAAATATGATCCGACGGAAGACTGATTGAAAGCTGGGGTTACACCAAGGACGTCGAACGGAAGTTCAAACCAGATGGAATGCCTTTTAGGCTTACGTAACTTTTACATGCCTACCTATTACGATGTTCTCCAAAGCTAACAAGAATGCCTATAATATGTATCCCAGATAACACCTGGCCAAATGGATGTGGACAGTTCATAATTAACCATGCTTTCGTGCATATCATAAATTTTTGCCAGTTAGCGAATTCACACAATGTACAGTGTACAGTTTAAAATTTACATTTTACAAGTGTCCTCTCATTTACTTCCACCTCTTCAGTTTTGGCGTGACGCTTACTTGGCGGCTCACCTGACTGTCACTGAAATCAATGATCGGGTACGCGCATGTCAAAGTAAACCCTCACAGTGGCAATGTGAAACCGGTCCACTTATGAGAGAAGGTGGGCTAACTCATGAAACGTCAACCGAAATTCCAAATGGCCTTTTCGTTTAGAAAACGTTAATTAAGCAGGGTTGTAAACTCATCAGCTCCCAGGACAAGTCTATAATAATTCATCAGCCTTCGCATAATTGTTTTGGAATGAACGTCCTCCCGGCTGAGCGTAAAAAACTATGTTCTGTAAAAGTGACTTTTTAATTAGTAGGAGATTTTGGCACTGATTTTCGAGGCCCCAAAATTTCCAATTATATTTTATTGAGGACATAGACAAAAATAACCATTCTTTCACGCATTCGAAAGAAAATTTCGTCTTCTATTCCCTTTATACTCAAATAAGGGACATTATGTTCTTCTTCAAATGCTTCCAATTGTGAGAATTTTTAATACCTTGAAATGACCTTCATAAATCGTCATGCCTCTGGGATTTAACTTTTAAATTTAACTATATGGATCAAATCTATTGCTTAGTTTAATGAATCTCATTCTGTCACCTCTCAATAAAATAGAAGAATATGTGGTTTTCCGTGCGTAGAACGTACATGGCTTGTAGGTCTGAAACCCACAATGTAAGTATAACGCAGTGGGGGTTTAAAAGTATTTGGGTAGCAGAATATCTTTTGAAAACCGAATAATATTATTTCTTCAAGTACAAAATTAGTGTGAGACGTAATTATCTACCGAAGTATTGGATATGTTTATGAATGTTTTCCATTAGATATAATTGGACGTCAAGTGACATCGAGAATCAATAAGAATAATTTTTGCTTGTTAAGGAATCATTTTTACAGAGCATAGTTTTTGCATGCAGCTGGAAGGAAGTTCGTTCGAAAACCAACATGCTGGTGTAAATGAAAAATAACAGAATTATGCTGCAGGCTGATTAATTGTACAACCCTACGTAATTAATCTATTCAAAAAAAGTCATTTCGAAATTTTAGTTCACATTTCATGAGTTAGCCCACGTAATGTAGCTTACAATAAAGCATGCTTTCGTGCATATCAGAGCATATTTTTGCCTGTTAGTAAATTTACGTACGTTTCCAGAATTTGATTTCTCAGCTCAGCAAGAACTTTTGTCTATATTTATTGATGACAGGTTGGCAACCCAAACCTCGACCGGCCTGAAATTTCTGGTGCGTCCATCTTCAAATAATGCCTACTGGGCGGCAAACACATACATGCTTGTCCTGCTCCAAGACTTTAAGCAATTTGGGCTGCCGACAAATGCTTAATATTGCTTCCCCAATTCGCACCAATGCTTTTGAACACTCTGCACTGTTAAGAGCAGCGGTGCTTTGTTAACTTCTGAGATGTTCATATATTCAAAACTTTGCGATGCCCTTAACCAAAATTTCCCTTTCATTTATTACCAGTTGAAAATCCTAGGAAGTATGCAAAAGCATTGGGATCCAGTGTTTATTGTAACATGTTGAATGTAAACCAGCCTGACATTCTCTTAAGATCAAGGCATGGTAAACATGACATGCGTCATCCGATGTCCTCTTAATACTTCTTGAAGGAATTTTCGAAATCGATGAATGTCAGTATTGGTGCTGTCGTCCCGGGTTTATTGGAGGATTTTATCGTAATACGGTCAACCCTGCCGTTACTGAACTTAATTTCTATTGTTCGCGGTTTGGTTTCCAAGTGGCCGGTGAAACGAACAACGTCGAACTTCAGCAGACCTAAAAACAAAAGCAGACTTTAAACCGGCTGCAGGAGCATGAATATCGTCTAAAACATTCTGTCGTAATCGCTTTAATGATATGTTCTTTATTTACTGCTTTACAATCCAGAGTAGGCACGTCCCGGTCTTTCCAAAAAGAGAGATGGCGGTAGGATCTCTGTGGGTAGTTGCAATATTTCCAGTGACGTTTACGTGCTAAAAGTTGGAAAGTCGAACTGTCATGACACATTTGATAATTACGTAGAATTTGTCCAGAAAATTATTAAAATCGACTAGTAGTATTTTATTTGTTGTGGAGTACAAATACGTTTAGTAATATATCATGTGGTAACTGTTTTTTGACAATCTGTTAACAAGCAATGGTCGTATTTGAATGATATGACAGCAAATCGCATCACTTAATTGCAATCTATTTGCCGAATTTGGCAAAAGTAATATTTCAATCGTGCATATTTGGCCTCATTATTTACCCCGATATCCGAACTGGATAGTAGAATATGAACGAGAGTTTCGTTTTCGAGAACTTCTTTTGCCAAGATAGACCTCGCTGAATAGTTCAGTGCATCGTCTAAAATGGACATTTCGGCAGGTATTCAACTCCTAAGGTGGACCATTAACGTGGTGAATTAATACACTTAGGCGGATTCAATATTCACATTTAAAAAAAGAAAATTCTCTGGTTATTAAATGTATTTAACAGCTAGGCAGCCACAAGTCAAAGGCAAATGTCTGCTGTAGGTTGCGGCCTTAGTTAGGAAAATGTAATATTATTTGAATAGGTTAAAGGACATGTATTCTCCCACTTACATTCTGGCGTTCCAGCCTTTTTATACTGAATTCCAACCGGATATCGGTCGAAGAGGTTTGCCGGTTGCAAAGTAAATGTTGCGCTGGATCCTTTGAGAAAACCGTAAGCGGTCAGCGATTTTGCAGCTTGAGAGGAAAATATTGACTAAATATTATGAATTTCACAAGAAAAGAAGAAGTGAGTTACTTATATTCTTATCCTCATGTATGATTATCACATTAAATTATTTGTTTCCCACTTTAATTTACTACAAAGTTGCCTCATAAAGGCATCCAATTTGAAATCCGGTTTGATCATAAATTTACCTTCGATAAAGTTTTGCAAAAAACAAGAAAATGATCTGAGTTTGTTTTATTTAAGTAAAAGTGTTGAGAATAAAAAAATTAGCTCCATTTCTTACGTTTAACGACTTCCCAGCAGTCATTTGGCGCGACACAGTGAGATCCGTTGTTCGGATTGGAAATGTTCACGCCGTCCACGATCACTTGCTATAAACACGACTTTTGTGTTAGATTATTGATAATAACAAATCAGTTACTTCTTATTCGACAAAACGCACCTCCACGTGTCCATGCAGGTGTTTCGTGTAGACATAATCTCTGTTCTCTTTAAACTCCAAAGTACTCTTGAACTCTGAGATAGTAAACCCAGTGATTAGCATTGGATGCTGATGCTTATCAAAAGTGCAATTTTAATCTCACATGAAATAAAGAATGATAGCACAGTTCTACATTTTTTGAAAATCCAAGTCTTTAAAGACTTCACCTTTACCAAAAGCGCTGCACAAGACTGCGAGGAATATAATTTGGCTGAACATATCCAATTGACCACACATACATGAAGTTGTAACCCATTATTTATAAACAGCTCAATAGCCAATCGTTATGCGTGAAACGAGGATTGGTAAATTGCCTCGTGCAGAGGCAGGTGCGAACACAGCCAGAACAGAAAGAAGGTGTTTGTTTCTAATCTGGACATGGTGTCTTTCATTCACAAAGACCATTCTTGCGTTAAAGCCCACTGATTATTCGCACTCTACATTTATGTTTGGAAAATGAACAAATTAGAGAGGTGAATTAGGCTGTGCCAAGTGTTTTTTATCTAATGTCATCTTCAGAAAAATACCGTCACAATAGTTTTGTTGCTTGACCATGTTTGATTGCTGTGCAGTTGGAGTGGAGGTGCTAAAATTTTAATGACCGTAATTCGTGAATTCGAAGTTGTTAATGAACCACTTGACAGGAGGAACAATACTTTGTGGTAAAAGACGCATCGCACTGAAAACACTGCTTGACTACCGTAAATAATGTCGCTTATATTAAATTGGAAACCGTCCGTAGGCGTGGACAATGAAGAAGGATTATTGGTAGGCCTCAGAGATTTAAAGAGATGACCAGGTAAATAACTTGGCGATGATTTTGTGCAAATGATTTTGCATGAGGGCGAATGACATTACAACAAACAAGGTTCACATAGTCCCCTCTCCGCAAAAGAAACCGCGCACAGAATAGGTTTAAGGAAGGAATGCAGTGGATGTTAGGCTGCAGATGTGTCAGGGTTCTTGCAGGTTGTTTGAACTTGCAGCAGGAAAATAAATAATCAATCATGATAGCGCGCATAACCACCTCTGTGGACAGGTGGTTATTGGGGTTGATAATGTCTTCCGCAAATGTCCCGTACTGTCCACAATTGCTAAATCGCACGACGGCCGGCCTGCTAGACGCCAGTATAATGACGTCCAGATTGGACATGATTTATTGTGAGCAAAAACCGGGGCCGATGTTTACAACTTTTACATGTTGGCAATGACTGCGCGAGTTTGTTTGACGCTGATTGGGCGTGTGAAAAATACAAATTTTCCTAAGCAACAGGATCAACTGACTATACTTGCCCTCATCTTGCATTCACCGACACATCTTCAATTGAACTGCTGAATACAGACTATACTGTAGGTGGGCTAACTCTTGAAATGTCAACAAGAATTCCGAAATGCGTATTCTTTTCGAAAAGATCAATTAAGTAACGTTGTAAAACTAGTCTGCCTACAACAAAATTTTATAATAATTATGTTATCTCCGGATGCCCGCTATCGAATGAACTTCCATACAGCTGAATGCAAAACTTACACGCTGTAAAACATGACTACTTATGTAACATTATTTTTTCTTATTAGTTTTTGACGCCCCTAGAAGTTTCATAATCAAACGAAGGATATTATTCTTTTCACGAAAAACTTTCCAATTCCCGAATAATGTTGAACCAGCTCTACCGTTACACTTGGATTCAGGGTTTCCAAACTACAAGCCGCATATTTTCCGCGGATGGAAAGCCACTCATTTCTTTGCGGTTATAAAGGAGACTATGTAGAATTCATAAAATGTGACAGTGGATTTGATCCATATTGTTGACTTTACAAGCCACATTGTTAATGCAGATACATGACGCTTTTTGAATTTCCATTTCGCGGTATTTAAATGACTCGCGATTATAGTTTTTTTTAAACCCACTATTATTCCTTGTCCGAGGATAAAATTAGAAGAAGAACTCATTTTCTACCGAATGGGCAAAAATGAAGATTTTTATAGATGCTTTCCTTGAAATATAATTTGAAATTTAGAGGCATCGAAAATCAATGAGAATAAGTCATGCTACTTAGGAAGTCATTTTTTGCAGGGGGTACTTTTTGCACGCAGCTGAGAGGAAGTTTCTTTAAAAGCCAACATCATTAGGTAACTGAAATATTATAGATCTATTGTGTTGGTTGACAGTACTTAGTTTTTTCTAAAGGAAAACTTGTTTCGGAATTTCGGTTGACATTTCATGAGTCAACCCACCTACTGTTTATACGCTTGCATGGCCTTACCTGTCTTTCAGTAGTGGAATCAATCACCCTGCTGATGTTAACTGACTAACGATTATAGACCCAGTTCGCCGTAGAAAACATTGGACAGCCATCAACGATGGCCATAACACAATATAACCACAGTAAAACAATCTGTTTTATTAATTACCTCACGGGCAGGGTATATCATATCAATGAAAAGTAAATTTTCAAGCACGTTTTTAAACAAGAAGACAAAGTACGTGCAGCCATTTGTTCATATTTATAGGACGGAGATGTTATTTAAAAAAGGAGTAACAGTCTTTCTTTGTAAAAGAAGAAAATCAAGGTGATTTGACTAGTTTTAAGGGATAAAAAAATAACGCCCGTGTAAGGTTAAACGCGTGAGTCGGATAAAACTGGCCTGCATGTTTTACTGTACAAGTGAGTCGAAACGCATATCTTAAAGGCTGAATTCCCAAATGAATAAAAAATATCTGCACCAAAGTGGCGAGACGAGGGGAACGCAGATGCGATCAAAAACAGTCCGCTTAAAGTGCAGCCGTGAACGGGCCATTAATGACTGTGGTCTGTAGAAGCAAACAGGCGAGTTCCAGGAACCAGTTCGCATGAAGATGAAGATGTCATTATTAAAACAAAGAAGTTTATTGGCCTGGCGTTTGAGATCATCTTTCCATCTCATCCTCATAGACGGTACCAACCATCTTGGATAACGGGTTCGTGTGTGAATCCAATAATGATTTTTTGGTCAAGGTTACCTATACCGTTTAAATGTAGAAATCAATATCTACCAAGTGTTGCTTGGTATGGATGCTTGTAATTTTAAAGTACACAGGGAAGTTAAAATTTGAATTTCTAGAAAATTAATTTGTGTTTTGGTAAGGATGAACTTCATAAATACACAAAGTTCGGTCGTAAATGTGTTGAAAAAACACATGGAAATCTTAGGCAGCGTACTTGGTTGCAACGATGATAACGAAGAAATAAAGGTGTATTGCATATAAGTCCTTGATTTTCTAAACCGACAGTCTTGACCATATAAATATCAGCAGTCTGAAGTATCAGTGTGCTGTTTTACAAAAGGATACAGTATGCATAATGCAGTGGTTAACATCATGGCATGTCATAACAAGACATGTGTTTCTGACGGCAAGCAATCAGTACTGAGCAAAGATTTCAAGGGAGCGATGGCGGGACCTATTTGGCATCAGGACACTCAAGGCTGCCCTAGTGTTAAAATCAAATAAGTCAGATAATAGTCTAGTACGACCACTTCCCGTTCTTGCTCCCCTCCCTCCTCAGTTTGAAGAAATCGCCACAGTTGGGAATTCAACTACTACACCAGCCCGCGAAATGCAAGTATGTAGTTTCGCTTTCCACACTTTCTCTTACCTGTTAATATTTGGCAGATGCAAGCGTGCGATAGAAGGGGACAGCATGTCGTAGCTGGGCATGTATCTACGGCAGCAAGTAGTCACGACCGCGCAGAGACTTCATACGAGGTATGGCGAAACTATAAAGATATTAGGCCTGTAGTCTGACCTAATGGTAGAATCAAACAGGCCAGAGAATAGGCCGGTTAAATTCCCACCTTTTCTTATGCAAACTATACCTTTAAGGATTTTACCACATTTGGAAAATCCACTAACCCACGATCCTTCAAAATGGGCGCATACAATGTCGTAAATAATTTCTCCAATTCTACTTATAGCCTGAATTCCTAAATAATAATGTGTACTTAGACTGAAAACAGATTCTCATGACAATTGATTCAGTTTCGTAAAACAATATTGCTATAATCCCATTTATATCCTCAACCCATCCAACTCCATATATTAGCATTCCTTTTCCCGAATAATGCCCAATTACAGTAGGTGGGCTAGCGCATGAAATGTCGACCGAAATTCTAAAATGCGTTTTCGTTTCGAAAACATTGCTTAAGTAACTTTGAGGAACTGATCGTCGTGCAGCATAATTCTGTATTGATATTTTATCTCAGAATACCGGCTTTTGATTGAAGTTCTTCCCAACTGCATGTCAAACTATACTCCGCAATAAATATCCACCTATTTAGCCTTAAGTTTTTTTCATTTTTGTTCATTGTCTTTCAAATATGCAACGATATTTCGTAGAAAACTTGCATAAAAATAAACAATTATTTGTTCCTTCGTTAGAAAATGACGTCTGCTTCTTTCTTTTTTTTCTTCCTTTAATTTTATGTCTGAAGTAAGCGTATAATGCGCTTTACAAAAAAATTTCCACAACATTTCCAATTTTGACATAATGTCGCATCTGACCTGTTGATCGGTTGCTCGCAAAATCTACAATATGGCTCAAATCCAACGCGACATTTTATGAATACTATTTATTTTCCTTTTCATATCTTAGAGAAATGTCTGGCTTCACATACGGCCTGTAGTTTGAGAACCCTGAATGCAATTATAATGACAGGTCTGTTCAAAATTATTCATGTATTGGAGAAGTTTTTAAAACTGAATTTTACCCTTTCTTCAAGTTTAACATAAAAAGAGACGTAATATTTCACCGGATAAGCAAACTAATGGATATTTTTATGTGTGTTTTACATGGAATATAATTAAATATTTATGAGCATCTAACATCAATGTGAAAATGCATGCCAATTATGTTGTCAATTTTTTTACTGTTACTATTCTTGCTTGCAGTCGGAATGGACTTTGTCCGAAAACCGGCATCGTGCGATAACTGGATTACTACAGAATTAGGCTGCAAGATGATTAGTTTTACAGCACTACTTAATTAACATCTTCGAAATCAAAACGCAGTTCGGAATTTTGTTTGACATTCCTGGAGTTAGCACACTTATTGTAAATTTTCATGCAATTCTGCCTGTTCATTTAACGAAACCTGTCAACAAATTTCAGACCACATCAGCTCTGATGTTCACCTCACACTTCCTCCCTTCATTCTATCATTCCATCACCAAACGTTTCTTTTTTATAACTAGCAATGATCGAAATTGGCCTCTCACCAGTACACTTGGTATATATTCTCTCAGCGCGATATCTGTCATGCAACCAACGCAAAATTCGTAACTGTAACTTTCGAGTTTGACTCAGATGTTTTGTGCGCAGCAGAGTCTTGGCCACTCTATAATTTCCGAATCGGCGCTTGCTATAGATATTCTCGGCTTTTAGCGAACGCGAGGATACATGTGTAATTTGCGTCAGTCCCTAAAATGCACATTTGCTTCGTACGGAAATCCTTCGGCAAAATGCGAAAGCATTGAATGACTGTGTATGCATATAATCCCCCTTGTTACTCCAGCAACGAAAGCCGCCCTATCGAAGTCTTTAAAAAACCACCAGAGACCTCTTTCCACGTTAAGATAATTTGTTAGAAATTGACCAGCATATGCATACTTCCTCTCCTATACTCCAGAAATGTCTGGATACTTTTCACCTATCAAACCGGCATCAATTAATCCAGTAGAGACGACAGAAAGTCAGATTTGATTTTCACGAAGGGCATCCTCGCTTCATCTACGAGGTTCCATCTTGACCTTCGATACAAGTTGTCATGAATTAATCCATTGTTTCTTCCTGTTTTCACTTCCATAAAGCCAAAAGTAAAGCGCAGATAATGTTAATATGAACAAACAAATGTATACAACATAACACGCACGCATGATAGGCATATTATTTATTCAAATAATGAATCAAATTCGCTACAATTTACTGCAGGGCGTAGCAGACAATTTTCACGATTTTATTACGCTAAGGACGTTTTCTGATGTGCCGCGTCTTCTTAAAGAACAGACAGAAATAGCTCAAGTATTCCCCCGTAAGCTTAATATCCATTTGCATTAGAATAGCTGAAATATTTGAATTAACTACAAAAATGAGCTTCGTGAGTGATAGACGTAGGTAGTGATTAAATGGGATTTTCATTTTTTGACGAGAAATACCTGTTAGGTGGTGTCCTGTAGTGCAGCTTTTAGGTCCTCTTCCGTTTCTGCTCTTCACTTATGATACATCGTCGACAATTAAACACTCACAAAAAGGATTTTCACATGTAATGTGCACCTTAGTAATAATTCCTTCTGTGGGTTCGTCGGCATTCCTATTTTTGCTGATTGGCAAAAATAAAATCACAGATGTTAACAATAGTTTGGATGACAGAGGCGCTTGTTAAAACCGACGTAAGGTCTAATGGGAACATTAACATTCCGAAAGAGCTGAGGTCTATTAAACATTGCAAATATGCCACGGTGTTGAAGGGACTCAGTTGGTATCCAAGATGTAACACCAATCTTACGGAGGCAAATGTTATGGCTGTATGGAGAGGAATGAGTATCCAAACAATTATTGTAGGGTGTTGCGTCGTAGTGGTATATTTATTCTTAGCAAATCCCTGAAGAGGTACGCTGAAAATCAACGGGAATCTACCCTCATAAATATAACTGAAATTGAGCGCCATGTGTGTAAACGCACATGATGATTTGCAGATATAAAATCACAGATGTTAACAATAGTTTCGATGACCGAGATATTTGTAAAAAGTGACGCCAGGTCTAATGAGAACATCATCATTCCGATATGTCTGAGGTATATAAAACATTCCAAATATGCGACGATTTTAAAGGCACTCAACGGGTATCTACATTGTAACACCAATCTGGCATTGAAAGTGCACAAAATGTGCGTTCGTTCTCCATATTCTGAATCCAGCAGGAGCAGCAGCGGCCTGCGTTCAACACGCGTGTCAAATATATAATTAGTTAAATCTCTAACTAACGCGATGATAGTAGTTAATACTGGATAAATTAGATATTGGATACTGGATATATTAGAGAATCCTGCTTTGATTTTCAGTCAAATGTCTCAGGTTTAATTAATTCTAGGGACTTCAGCAACCTGTGTCACACTTTACAAAAAAACGTGTCTCCTCTACCAGGCACATTATCGCAGTTGTTGATTACAGCCTACACACTTCCCAGGCCTTTCATTTGTTGTCCTAGGCAGAATCCAAAAAACCATTGATGTTTCATACAGTCACGTCAAATGTATTATGCAGTAGAGGCAAAGACACCTACTAATAAGTTGGAACCGATTTTTTATCATGTGGATGTGCTGGAAATTCAAAAAATCTCACACAGCATGCTGACCGCCGAGACATCCTTCGGTAAAAAATTCAGCTAGCACAACCACATAATAAAAAAAATCGGTTCCAACTTATTAGTAGGTGTCTTCGCCTCCACTGCATAGTACATTTGACGTGACTGTGCGTAGCATTGACGGTTTTTTGGATTCTGCCTAGGACAAAAAATGAAAGGCCTGGGAAGTGTGTAGGCTGTAATAAACAACTGCGATAATGTGCCTGGTAGAGGAGACACGTCTTTTTGTCAATTTTGACACAGGTTGCTGGAGTCCCTAGAATTCATAAAACCTGCCACACTTGGCTGACTATCAAAGCAGCATCATCTAGTATATCCAGTATCCATTATCTGATTTATCCAGTATCAACTACTATCAACGCGTTGGTGAGAGATTTAAATAATTATATATTTGACACACATGTCGGACGACAGGTCGATGCTGTTACTGCTGCTGCTGTTGCATTCTTTGGATCCAGAATTTGGAGAGCAAGCGCACATTTTGTGCCCTTTTAAAGCACTACAATAACTGGCTTTGACTCGTATAAATTCAGTCAACTTTGAAACCATATTTTGTGTACTTTACTAGCACCTGCAGCTGCAGCTCTTAGAAATCACTTATGTTGCTGATGTATGTTTAATGCTCAGTGGCAGCATACCTAAAAATCTATATAATTTTTGCTATCTTAACTGAAATCCTGGATAACCTTTTGTCCGCGTTAGGAGTACCTTATTTTTGTGTGGCATATCTTTATAATTACTAAGTTTCTTCGGGGTGCAGGCTTTAAGCGGACTTCTTTTCTGCTACCTCCGAAATGACCGCATCTATAGCGCGACGTTTTCAATTTTTTTCCGATGGCCTTATTTAAACAAAAATATCTCATGGAAAACATCCAGGGAAATATATACTGTTACACCTATTTTAGTGCATCACTTAATCTTTAAAATCTGTATTTGAAAGTAGCGTGCAATTCGGTTTCATTAAGGTTTCTATTTAGGAGTCATTTCAGTTTTTCCACCACTGGGGTGTACCAGATATATCATAAGTACTTCATCGAACGGAGGTTCGTCAGTGCATCGCCACCTGTCATTCTCTTCAGCTGCAGATAGGGTTTTTAATCAATCAGGTTTGGATGCACACTGATCTATTGCTTCACGATTCAAACAGGTCCGTATGTGTGGCAAGTATCATGAACAGATATCCAATTGCCAGGCCGAATTTCAGCACTTTCACGACACTACTGCTAATTTCCCAGTACGGACATTCGGATTCGCTTTTAAACTACCAGGAAGGTGTATAAACCGTGACTTGAAAGGCTCCGAGCTGAGCGTGTAAATCGGTTCTTCCAGAACAAATAGTCAGCCTATCTTGATTACTTTTTATGTGCCAGTTATGACGCCTATAGTAAGGCGGCTGCTCAGTTGCCACCTTGTGTCCCTTAAATCGTCGTCCATCGTTCAAGGACCAGATCATGTGTGGCACGCTCCGACTGATTGTTCTCTTTTGCCGGCCACCGCGCTTAGTCTAACCTGTGTGTTGTCCTGACTAGGTTTGTCATTGTGCCCAATCGGGTAGAGTGGGAGGGCGAAGATCGCAGGGGATGTGCAGATATTTTATTACCAAAAGCTAACTAAGCGTGTAATTAACCATCCCGACAGATCAATAACTGGACACTCCGCTGATATTGCCGTCCGTGATGGAAGGACGGGCCTATGAAAACTTTACGCCCAGGCAGTCACCGCGTCCAAGCTTATGGACACTCGTTTTTCCAGGGGTTTCTATGTTCAATTCTTTATCGTTAAATCACATTGGTTGTCTTTGTTTGCTCAGCTGTGATGCACGCGCAATTTATTGCGCGTAAGAAAGAATAAGAAACAAAAGCCGAACCTGGTGCTTTTTCTCTGAAAACAAGCCTGTAATAGCTGTGTTAATTTAAAACTCCTGGGTCCTATTTTTTCACTACCTGCTTTTTAGACTTAAGTTATTTCAAAAATGACTAAAAATCAGTCATATGTACAATTATTATGGTTCCTTCTTAGGACTGCATAGTTTTGTAGTTTCATCAAAAAATTTATGAAGTCGAAGGAAACCAATTGATACAAAATTTATCATGAATACTACTGCAAGCCTCTTCCCCCAACTTTTCACTAAATAAATTATTCAATAATGAGCCGGTTTTCTGAAGTACCTTACAGAGTATTTTGCAGCTAAATGTTCTCGAAGTATGATATCGTATTTCCCACTTAGATGGCATAATAAATACGATTGTATTTTCGTGTCCGGCGCTGAAAGATGGAGGATTTAATTGTCAGTCAAAGGACAATTTTGGGCTTCTTAAAATATATGTGTCTAATGATAACGTAGGCGAAATGGTGGGTGGCAATCAGTAAGCACGCGTTGTTTCTAAAGTGACATATGAACGTACAAACACAATATTAACTAACGCGAGTACTGTAAATTGCATCTTCCTAGGAAAGATGTGGGTTCATGAATTTAAATCCATGAAAATTTGCTTAGTTTTAGTGTTCTCCAACGGTTGCAGCTAAACTGCAGTTTCCTGATGTTCGGCCATGCAAGAAAATATAAATTAAGCAATCGCCTTTAGCCAGTGTATAGATAAATGTCTGCTAGTGCAGCTTGGCGAGGAGAAATGGGCAAGATCGTATAGCGTAGCCGTACTAGTCATGGATTAATGTTAGGGGGTAGGGCTAGGAGCTGGGGTATGGGTTTAGAGGTTAGGTTTAGGGTTTGGGTTAGGCTGGGGCTTGTCTACTACAAGTACGGCTAAGAATTATGATCCGACCGAAAATTAATTTAAAGCTGGTGTTGCATCAAAGACGACGAACGGGAGTTTAATCGAAATTTAATGGCTTTTAGGCTCGCATAACTTTTACAGGTCTGCCTATAATGATGTTCTCGGAAGCGAACAAGTATGCCTTGAATATACATCCTAGATGACAACTAGCCAAATGGATGTAGACAGCTCATAGTGAAACATGCTTTCGTACATATCAGAAAAGATTTTTGCCAATTAGCAATTTCACACAATTTACAGTGTACAGTTTTACATTTTACAAGTGTTCTCTCGTTTACTTCCACTCTTTGAGTTTTGGTGTGCCGCTAACTTGGCGGCTCACCTGACTGTTACTGACATCAGTGATCGTGTGCGCGCACGTCAAAGTAAGACCCCACAGTAACAACGTAAAAGCGGTCTACTTATTAGAGTAGCTATAATTGCAAATGGCCTTTTGCTATCGAAAAGGTTAATTAAGTAATGTAAAACGCATCAGCCTCCAGGACCATTCTATAATAATTTAATTACCTCGTGATATTGGCTTTCGAACGAACGTCCTCCCAGCTAAGTGTAATAAACTTTGCTCTGTAGAAATGACTACCTAATTAGCAGGAGATTTTGTCACTGATGTTCGATGCCCCTAAAATTTCAATTATATTTCATGGAGAACATAAACAAAAATTTACGATTACAACTCAATTTTCCGAAGAGCCTTCACATTAACAAAAATATTCATTTTTTCGCTCAGTCGGTAGAAAGTACGTCTTCTTTTAATTTCATACTCCAACGAGGGATATACTTTGGTTTTGCAAACGTTTCTAATTGCGAGACTTTTTAGTACTGCAAAATGGCCGTTCATAAAACGTACTATATCAGCATTTACCGTTGTAACTTGTAAAGTTAAACATACGAATTAAATCCAATGTTTAATTTTATGAATCTCATTCAGCCATCTCTCAATACGGTAGAAGAATATTTGGTTTTCCGGGCATGGATAGAACATGGCTTGTAGTTTGGAAAGCTGCAATGCAAGTGTGACGCATAACGGGTATAAAATTATTCGGGAATCAGAAAAATGTTTCAAAATCGAATAAAACCCTTCCCCGAGTACATCATTGAATAAATATTTGTATTCATGCTATCCATTAAATAAAATTGGACGTTTATTGGCATCAAAAATCAATGAGAATATAGTTTCACTACGTAGGCTATCTCATGAAATGTCAGCCGAATTTCCGAAATGCGTTTTCGTTTCGAATAAAGGTTAATTAAGTAGGATTTTACATCTACTCGGCCTGCAGTACAATTCTATAATAAGGCCGTTACCAAAAGATGCGGGCTTTCTAATGAACTTCCTTCCGGCTGCAAACAAAAACTATACTCTGTAAAAAAAAAGACTGCTTATTACAGTGCGTGACCGATTCCATTAAATATTGGGCGAAAATCTGAAATTAATTTTTGATTAGGAAGGATTACTTAGGTTTTTAAAAACTTTCTAATTATGAGATTCTTAAAATCGTGCGATATCCCTGCATGCAAGTTCGCAAATATCAGTTTTGCTAATGCTTCTAATGAAGTGTATAACACAGTCCGGATCGATTGCAAGATTTTATGAACTCCGTATAACATCTTCCTAAAGCCAAAGATGAAAATATGATTTTGCTTACGCGGAAATTATGCACCTTGTTGAATGGAATCGCTGAACACTGATGCAATGGCAGATCAGACTCAAACATATTCGGGAAATTATAAAACTTTTAAAACCTCAATAAACACTTTCTTCATGCATAGCATGCAAAGATAATGTTATTTTCTACCAAATGAGGTAAAGAAAGTTTATTTCGTGCACTTTTGCCATAAAATATATTTGGATTTATATAACCATCAAAAATCCATAGAAAAATGCTTGCTGCATAAACAGGCATTTTTAATAAACACAGGTTTTGCAGGAAGTCGAAAAGATTTACATCCAAAGGCCCACACCCGGGCGAGTCCCACATGTTATAGGACTATGCCGCATGCTTATTAATGTAACAATCCCACCTAAGTAATTCTTCCTAATCGGCAACGGATTTCAGAATTTCAGTCACCGTTTCATGAGATTGGCCACGCAATGTACCATGGATTTTTCTCATTGGGTTTCGATGCCCCGAAATGTCCAAATATATTTCATGTAAAAGATGCATTAAATATTCATTCTCTTGCACATTCGGTAGACAGTTACGTCTTCCTCCAATTTTATTCTAGAAGGAAATGTATAATTCTGTTTTCAAAAGCTTTTCCTATTCCGTAATAATTTTTAACCCGACCTGATCTTACTCTTGTAGTCAGAGTATCGAAACTACAAGCTCTGGTATTTTCTCGTACAAAAAACAATGCATTTCGCTACGGTTTTAAGAGAGGACCATATTGTTAACTTTACAAGCCACCGTGAAATATGCAGAGACATGACGTTCTACGGGCGGCCCTTTTAACGTCCAATTTCAAATAATGCCTACTGGGAGACAAAAGAATGCATACTTCTCCTGCTTCAAGACTTTAAGCAATTTGTGCTGTACAAACATGCTTAGTATGCTTCACCAATTCGAACCAATGTTTTCGAACACTCTGCACTGTTGAGAGCATACTCCACAACGAATAGACCACGCGGATACACACGGAATTAATTTCGTGTTGAGCAGCGGTGCTCTGTTAGCTTCTGAGATGTTCATATATTCAACGCTTCGCGGCGCCCTTAACCAAAACTTTCCCCTTAATTATTATCAATCGAAAATCCTAGGAAATAGGCAAAAGCATTAAGATCCAGTGTTTACTGTAGTATGTTGAATGTAAACCAGCCTGACATTCTCTTTAGATCAAGGCGTGGTAAACATGACATCCGTCATCCGATGTTCACTCTTATACTTCTTGAAGGAATTCTCGAAATCGACGAATGTCAGTATTGGCGCTGTCGTCCCGGGTTTATTGAAGAGTGTTATCGTAATACGGTTAACCCTGCCGTTACTGAACTTAATTTCTATTCTTCGTGGTTTTGTTCCCAGGGGGCCGGTGAAAAGAACAACGTCGAACTTCAGCACACCTAAATAACAAAAGCAGAAGTTAACCCGGCTGTATAACCAGGAATATCGTCTAAAACATTCTGTTGGAATCGCTTTAATGTTATGCACTTTATTTGCTGCTTAATAGTCCAGAGTAGGCACGTACCGGTCTTTCCAAATAGAGATATGTCGGCAAACGTAATATGTAATAGTGCATATTTGACATAATTATTTACACCGATATTCGAATTGGATGCTAGAATATGACCGACAGTTTCATTTTCGAGCACAGCTTAGGCGACTTGAAGTCTGCATCTCAAACTGACCCCCTATTTATTTGAGGGGATTTATCAGGTAGGATATAGCCTGCTGCGGAGGACACGACACATGGACAGGAAGATCGAATTGAAATCGAAATTTCTCATGAGAGATAGTAGTAAACAAAACCATACAGAGGGAAGGGAATATTAGCAGATACGGCAGTTTGGCGGCGGCGATACTATTCCTCTATGCTCTCTCTGTATGTCATGGAGATACCTGTCCGAAAAAGGTGGGGAAACTAGAAGTTTCATCGAGTCAGTAATCAGATAAATGCACAACCTTCTCTTAGAAGCATGCAGATTATCTGATGATCTTGGATCAATTGGAAGGATATTTCAAAGGAGAGTGCACCTGAAAACGGAGAAAAGGGAGTGATTATAAATGGATGATAAGGGAGGAACATAGTTACGGATGAGGTACAAAATTTATGGGCGACTAACAGGTGTAATTCCGGAAAGCCAAGTTGGCGAGACGTATTAACATATTTCAGACTACATGAACTCTGTTTTTTACACCATACTTCCTCCCTTCATTCTATCAATCCATCACAAAACATTCCATTTTTATAACTAGCAATGAGCAAAATTTGCATCTGACCAGTCCACTCGGTATAAATTCTCTCAGCGCGAGATCAGTCATGCAGCTACTGGACAATTCGTAATTGGCAATATCGAGTTTGACCCAGAGTCTCGGCCACCCTGTAATTTCCGACTCGGCGCATGTTATATAAATTCTCGGCTGTATTGAAAAATACGACGGAGACTGTCTAATTTACGTCAGTCCCCAATATGCACACTTGCTTTGTACGGACATCCTTACGCAAAATGCAAAAGCCTTGGATTTCTCTGTATATAAACCCCCTTTTAATCTAGAAAAGAATGCCGCCCATAAGAGCTCTTTAAAAAACACCCAGGAACCCCATACAAGCTCAGGGTAACTTTTCAGAAATTGACCGCCATACAGCTTCTTCACATAGATATTACAGAAACTTCCGGATACTTAATACCTTTTAAACCAGCATTACATAATCCACTAGAGACGACAGAAAATAAGATTGATTTTCACGAATAACATCCTCCCTTTATCTGCGAGGTACCATCTTGACCTTAGATACAAGTGTTCAAGCATTAATCCCTTGCTGTCTTCCAGTTTTCACTACCATAACGCCAGAAATAAAACGCAGCTAATGCTAATGCAAACATAAAATAAGCATGCAAATTAACAAGAATGAACGTACCTATAGGTAAATTCTCATCAGGCCAATACAGTAACATAGGGCGGGATACAGCGAGTGAAACAAAAATCGATAAAAGTTAGGTTTTAAATTACAGGCTCGGCAAGAGCGGAAGGGCGCCGAAAGTTATATGTGGTAAGTCAACCTTTGACCACGGTAAGCGCGGAGCCTGAACAAGGTTCGGAAGTTGTTGGCCGACTTCTCGCACCACTTGGGGTTGCCGTTGCACACAGACCGGAAGCAACCATCAGGCGTCTGGTAATAAAACCGAAAGAACCACTGTCACAGCAAAAAACGTCTGGAGTCGTTTATCGAATCTGGTGCAGTTGGGGACAAAGCAACTACGTCTGAGAAACCGGAAGCCAACTCCAAACGCAAATGACCGAACACGCTGCAGCGGTGCGGAGCAATGACGCTAGCTTTCAAGTTGCGTCTCATTCGACGGGTTCCGGCCACACATTCAAATTTGACGAGGCCGAAATTCTCGCAAGAGGTGACAACCGCGTGAGACGGGAGCTGCTTGAGTCATGGTTTACTGGCCTCCAGTCTATTAACAAGTGCAATGATCTTCCCATTCAATACAGCGTGCTGAGACTTCGTCTAGGCGGAGTAATTGGCCACGCGGGGACCGCACTGGTGAACACTCTTCCCAACACACGGGTCAACGCGTCAGATGGTCGAGAAATCATCACACCAACATCCAACGCACGTGATGAAATTGCAGCAATTAACGACGCTAATATCGGCCATCACGCCACGGGCAACGAACCCTGATGAAAGGATGGGAGCCGTGAATATTCATAGGTATGCGGTAGCATGGCTACTGCATCCTCTAAATACTGCAGACGCATGTGCATGAACCACCCTTATCTTCTTATGTCTCTGATGATGGATTCGAGCAGGAATCCAAAACGTCAGGCTAATAAAGCTCTTGTCCCGGCGATCGTGTCTTCTTCTTCAAGGCAGGATGGTGCTCTTGCATTCGCTTGGATAGGCGCCTTGATGTTCGACCAATACAACCGGCTATACAGGAGAAATTGAAAGTGTCAATGCATATTGAGGAGGTCTGAAACGTCAGTTTATCCTTGTATGCAAGGCGGAGAAGTGGAATGCTAGAGAAAATTAGTCTTATTCTAACGAAAGTGTGCGTGCGTGCAATAGCGGTGTTTAAAGGACGTTGTAAAAGGTCATAGGCCGGGTCTTCTCGAAATGGTTTTAAATTACAGGCTCGGCAAGAGCGGAAGGGCGCCGAAAGTTATATGTGGTTAGTCAACCTTTGACCACGGTAAGCGCGGAGCCTGAACAAGGTTCTTTTTGGCGCATAGGGTCGGTTTTCGTAACCTTATGGCGGCCGCTTCTGCTGTTCCTAACAGACGCTGGCCCAGTAGCTTAGGGTAGCTCGAGGGGACCTTTTAAATCACACGAAATGCTTCAATGGGGTCCACACGATGCCCTGAGTCCATTGCATGTACAAGGATGGCGCTGTCTATTCTCCTAGTTTCACCCTTTGCCAGCCATGCGGGAAGGCGCTCTCGTATACTTTTGGAAAGGCGCCGACTCGTACGACCAATATAACCTGCTCCACAGGAACAAGTGAATGAGTAGATGCACATTGAGGCGGTCTGAGGTGGCAGCCTATCCTTGCCTTCTCCGCGTAGAATAGGGTAAGTAGAGAATGACATGCGAACCCTTGCTGCTGAGAAGGCTCCCGAGACAGCTCTGTCAAGGCGTCTTCTTAAGAGTTCACCTGTAGCGTCTCCGTGGAAGGGGACTTTGAGGGACAACGTTTTCTTTTCGGCGGTTAGTGTGGTGGGTTTTGCAGGTCGTTCGGCAAGTTTCTTTGCAATGAACATGTCAGGGTATTCATTTTCGCGGAGCAAGTCCTGGATTTTTCTAAGTTCCTCCTCGATACTATCTGTTGAACAAATTTTTCTAGCCCTTTGTGCCAAACACCTGACTAGATTCCGTTTTTGTTGGAGAGGCACGAAACTAGCAAAGTTCTTTCGATAGACACTCCTTCGGATGCTACCGTCAGATCTCCTGTTTAGAAGGACATCTAAGAAAGGAAGCAAACCAGCCGACTCCATCTGTAACGTGAATTTGATCGACGGATGTGCCTGATTTGCAGCATTTAGGAGGGCAGCGACGTCCGTTTCTGTGGTTGCAATCGCAAAGATGTCATCAGCGTAGCGACCATAATGTTTAAGCTTTTTGATCTGATCGCTTAGTTGAAATCTCTCCAGCTTGCCCATGAAGACGTCGGCTAAGAGAGGTCCAAGAGGCGAGTCCATGGCAACGCCGTCTATTTGTCTATAGAGTTGGTTGACAAAAAGGAACTGCACGTTTAATGCGCATCTTAGTAATACTTTCGGCGCCCTTCCGCTCTTGCCGAGCTTGTAACTTTTATCGATTTTTGTTTCACTCACTCTACCGCGCCCTATGTAACTGTATTGGCCCGTCGAAGGTGAAGTACATCCTGAGACAGAACTGCAGGAGCTGAAGGACTTGGGCGCGTCCAAGACGATTCTCCGTTTCATCGTATTTGCTTTATAGAAGCAGCTCGATTGTCTCGATCGCCAGGTCCTGGGGAATGGAAGTAAAAAGGGATATAACATCAAAAGATACCATGACCTCATTTGGATGGAGGCTTACCCCTTTGAGTTTCTCCAGGAATTGTGCTGACGAAGAGACTGTGGTGTCTGACTCAGCGGTCAGGAGCTTGAGACGCCGGAACAGCCACTTAGCGAGTCCGTACTTTGGAGTACCTTTGAGCGACACGATGGGTCGGAGAGGAGCGCCGTCTTTGTGCACCTTAGGGAGGCCATAGAATCGGGCCAAAGCCGTATTTTGGGGTCTCGCCATGCGCCTGTCGGTCGGTGTTATTGCACCTGAGTTCTGCAAGGCCAACAACGTAGCATTAATTTCGCGTGCCAGCGCTTTTACAGGGTTCTTTGCGCATGGGACATAGAACTGTCGGTCCTCCAGTAAACTTTTGGCTTTTTGAAGGTAGTCTGCCCTGTCCAGCACAACCGTGGAGCGCCCTTTGTCCGCTGGCACGATGACCAAGTCTTTGTCGGCCTTGAGTGCTCTAAGCGTATCACGCTCGACCTTGGAAAGCACTTCCAACGGCCTGTGGGCCATCAGGAGAGACGACACTTGGTGTCGAATGAGACCCTTGGTCTCCTGCGTTGCCTTTGTCTGACTAAGGATTGATTCCACTGCTGCAATCATGTTAACAGGTTTGACGTCAGTCGTGGTGAATGAAGCTTCGTGCCTTAAAACCTGTATCTGATCCTTCGTCAGCTCCTTTGACGACAGGTTGTGCACCAGTTTGTCGTTTCTGGGCGACGTTGGATTGGGCAGCTTTCGGAATTTGTTCTCCAATGCTGCGTCGCGTATCATTCTCTGTTCGCCGGCTTGTTCAGCTGTCCTCTGCAGGAGCAGATTTGTACCGATCTCACCATCCTGCCTGGCCATATCAAGGCGCGGTTAAGTCCATTTTTGGCCCCATTGTGGCTCTCTTGGTTGACAGCAGCCACCGGACAGGCGTCAATCAAGCATTTCCTGTCATATATAAAGTGCCGACAAGACGCTCAAAGTACCTACGTCAATGGGTACGTGCAACAGCGGAGGCAGTGGCCATAGGGCTGAAGAATCAAGCCTTGTGTTTGCAGACGGCTTTCATTAAATCCCTCCTACTACCCTGGTCAGGAACATTCCGACCAGCAGCATGGCACTTCGTGCCACAGCGAAGAAACATAAGTACAACCCAATCACACTACCCCACCTATTACCAACCGTTTCGTACCACTCACAGAAACTAGCCTCTAATTATTTCGCTGGACCACAATACTGAACAATATTTACCCCACTTTATGACTGCTGTTCATAAGTTGTTTTACTCCCCAAACATTGCTGCTTTAACTAGATCTATATTAGTGTACTGGCCTGACAAATAATAATCGAAAACGGACGTTCACTGCCTTGAACTTACTTAAAACGGTATTCCCCCACCATGCGTGTGTGTTCCCGGGAGTGCAGATGGTTGATCTTATGCTTTTTACGGGTTACTTACGAACAGAACCACCATTAATGAAAAACTTTTTCAAAAACAGATGCGTTAAGAACATCAGCGTAGGATCATACATTATTACCGGGGCGACCGTTCCAATTCTAACATTCGTCGACTAGCAGAACTACATCAAGTTGTAGTGAAATGAATACAGTTGATGGATGTCGTATCAGTTACGGACTTGTCTTCCGAAACGATATTCCTCTGTGTGTATATGGGACGATTGCATTTAAAACAATGTCCTGTGTTTTGAACTTTGATCATCTACATTTATTTTCAGTCAAGTCGGGGGCAAATGTTTACACAACAGCTGAAAGAAGTTGTAAATATTAACCAATTAAAAAACTACAATATTTTGTAAGCCTCCTGTATGAATTGCATGCTAATTGAAAAGTAACAAAGCAAAAACACCATGTCGGATACGGTGAATTTCATTTGTCGAAAGTCTTTGTTCTTTTTAATTTCCGAATGTGACTATAACTTTGGAGGTATAAATGATCATAAACGGCTGGTCTTAGCACAGTTGCTCTTTAGTTTTTTTTACCAGTGGCGCCGCTTTGTGCGGCTTGTTTCATGCGACTTGAGCGGTTCAAAAACAGATACTCAAGATTATAAACGCGGTTTATATATGATTGACCAAACGCATTTAAAATGCTTTATCGGGCGGTAGCGCGATACTTCGCATGTTTAGGCTACAAACGAAAGCACATCTACACTCTTCGGACGGTCTAGTGCTGAAATATTATTTGTTTGGCAATGATGTTTATACTTACCCTGATCGTTGGCCAAATAGACAAACAGCACACCGAATGAGGTAATCTTCAAATGTATCCAGGGTGATTCCGCTCGTCATTTTCGCTGTACTCTGCAACCATGGACCAACTTACATCGAAAGCTGCCTCATGGATGCCCTCCTTTCCGACCCAACGGCGCAGGTGGACGTTTACATTCAGTCACCTATCACTTTAATTTGAGTTTATAAGTTGTCTCAGCGGGACACCAGCTTATAACACCTTTTAGAAGTTAGCGACAAGTAAGTCTACCTACCGAAATAGAATAAGTAGAAAGCATGCATACAAATTACCAATGAGTTGACGGTCATACTTCAGTCTTCCCACCAGATGTGCGTAGTTCCGAGAGATTTGCAGATGAAACAAAGGTTTTAAGTAGCTTTTTGACCTTTTTGCATATACACACATTGACCGTTTTAATCGACTTATACGTATTTTCTGAGGCTCGAATTCACGCCCCCCCCCCGACTTTCACACGGCACTGGACATCACTGGTTAACCCCTTGGGCGGACAAACACAGAAACTGAATCAGGACGCCAGAGTATCCCTTAAATGCCTGTTCTTGAGTACAGCAAAGCAAGCATAAGTATCTGCAACAGCCTTTTGGTGCAGAAAATCAAAAATAAAGGCATGACTATCAGTACTATCCCCCACTACATGCGATCTCGCGCTTAATTTCAGTGCGCTTAGGGTTCTGTTTATGAAAAGGATTATGCGGGTTAGTTTTATGTCGAGGTTATGGTTGAGGTTAAGACTGTCGGTATTATAGTTCGCTATTCTAGCGAGGACGTTTACCAGTAGGGTAAGGAATAGTTTGGTTACTCCGCACGGAATTTCCCGCTCGGCTTGGGGGTATGCATATGGTCATGTACAACAAGAGAGTTTAAAGACGAGAGGACGGCTAAGAGGGCTCCGGATAACGTGATAAATGACTAATTAGCAACAGTAACGCGCAGAAAATGGTGAAAGTGTCAACGAACTTCAGTTATTATGCAGGAAACAAGGATGTCCTGGGAAAAACCTAAATAAACAGTGGCAGTCAGAATTTTTGGAGATAGTAAGATTTAAAGAAAACAAGGACGGCAGAATTTAATGGTACCAATAAATTTCGCGACAACTTCTCAACCGCAGCCTCTGCCATAATGGCTTCTAAAGCAGGAGAATAAGATTCCACTATCTTCTATTACAAAACATCTCCTTGATAGTGGCCATTCGGTTGACCTCTAAATGTTTTTTTTTCGAGTATTAGTTCGAGAACAAACCACTCGGTTATTGCGCTAGCTGGAGGCAGCCTATATACGGCGGGAGAAACCCGACCTATGTAAATAGTTAGACCACGTGGTGAACCTCAGCTTGCACTGGTAGACCTGACTCCTTATGATTTTCGAAATCCCTCGGCATGTTTACTTCCCTCATATTCTTTCATATGTTGCATTTTGAATTTACCATTTTTTAGTCAGTTTATTTCGGTTTATTAAGGGAATAAGGCATTCGCTCTTGGCTCCCTATTCATATCGATAGACAGAAAAAAGTCATCAGTCACATCGGCAATTGCGGAAAGTTAAAATGTTAGCGGTAAGTGTGAGCCAGGCGCAAACTGCCGCCTCTAAAACAATCGTTATTATATGTCCAGTTGTTTCGTAACAAATGAGCATCTAAACTGCACTTAAAAGATTTGACACTTTCGGAGAGAACTACGGCATCAGATAGTCCGGTTCATGCCCCAATGGTCCCGTGAGAGAAGGCGTTCCGTCCAACGTCCGAATGAGCCAGCTTCCTCTGCAGGTTGAAGGGATGACCACACAGACGGTTAGTCCCGGCCAATTCGAATAATTCATTAATGTATAGGACAAACTCACGGCCTCTGACAATCCTGTAGGTTTGAATGGGATCGCCGCGCAGTTGCCTGTAATTTAGAGGAAACAGATTGAATTCGGACAGCTTGGTTCCGTAAGGCAGATGCTGAAGATTCATGACCATATTCGTAGCCATCGCCCGTACTCCTTTCAGTCGTTGATAATCTTTCTTCAACCACGGTCGCCAGGCCTGGACTGCATACTCTAAGTGAGACCGGACGAATGCCCCAACGGTTTTTCCGAACAGCTCTTTATCCATCTGCACATATCCTCGCCTCAGCGCAAATAACACCCTTATCGCACTTTTGGCTGCCCTTCGACACTGTGATGATTGTTTCAGTGAGGAAATTATAAGGACACACAGGTCTTTCTGTTCCACAACATTTGAAAGGGGCTGACCGCCCAGGACGTATTGAAAGGAATCGTCCTCTTCACTGGTCGTTTTGGTGCAGAGTCTCAGGACCACACATTTGTCCACATCAAAATTAAGGAACCAGCGAGCTGACTAACTGTTCAGACGGTTGAGACTGTAAGCAGAAACGCCAGGCTAATAAAGCTCTTGTCCCGGCGATCGTGTCTCCTTCTTCAAGGTTGAGACTGTCTTGAAGCGCGTACCTGTCTGCGTCAGATCTGATGAGTCTCCACAGCTTAACATCGTCAGCAAACATGATGCGCTGCAGTTGAGAAGCCGTCGCGAAATCTACTGGTATTATTATATTCTGCTGTCCTTGCTTGCTTTAAATTCATTCGGGGGAAATATTGCTTCAAGAAAGTAAGATAACATGGTGCCGCAAGGAACTGAAGTAGACACACACGGATGTGGGGGCCTGCGTTCAATGACATACTGAGCAAGTAAGAAAGAAAGCATTTAGAGAATTGTAGAGGATATTGTGAAATAAGGATGCAAATCTGCTATGGCACGAATTTTCAAGCAGCTAACCATTAGAAACGCTAAAATGGAACGTCCGCAGGACGAAGAGAAACTAACCGACAGTGCATTTCTATATCAGCTGAAAAAGAAAGCCACATGGAAATCGACCCTAGTATGCGAGTATGCGGTTGACGAAGAGACACGCCGTCTGGAAATTAAGGACTTCGGACAAAGCACACAGGCAAATCTAAGTACATGTGTACCGTAGTAATAACTGTTTAGTGTACAACAGGTTGCAGCATGATCAAATTAGCAGCATGTGATCACAAATCTAAGAGATGCATCTTGGTATGAAGTCCCCTACAGAAAAGAGCTTAGGCAGATGTTTGGCTAGGCATGATGTTTTCGCAGCAAGTCACACGTTGTCTAGAGTAGGCTGCAGGATGTGGAAATCACGCTGGCTGTTTTGGATCCAGTGCAATGAGGATAAAACATACAGTGTCATCCACAGAAAACTGCGTTCTCGATGACTATTGAATTAAAAATGCTAAATCACCCGTATCACCCCATGAAAAATTCTACGGTTTCGTGCGACTGTGTTGACGTCTATTACTAGTCCTACCTAGGCGCATAAGTGGTCTCATTCGGCACAATTTTCTCGCGCGAGGGAGTGGAAATGTTTTGATCTCGTTGCACTGGTTGTACAACAGGCAGCGTTTTTCCCTATTCCGGCAGCCTTAACAGGAGGAAATTTGACTTGCCACGACAGCATCATCTCTCGCCAAATGCCACCTACATGCATTTCGTCGGAAGATTCCAGACGTCGATGCGTCTCTCAGATCCATGATCACATGCTGTGGTACTCAGCACGCTACAGTTTAGTACAATAATACGATGTTATTGCGGAAAACTGCTATTAATATAGACCCATTTATTTATTCGAAAATGGTAGATAAATGAACGCAGCCTTTCCTGCACTTCGTTATCTTCATTGCTACCTAGTACGCCGACCTTGGATTTTCATGTGATATTACCAATTCGTTGCAGATTGAATTTTGAGAATTTATGGAGCAAAAGTCTGCTTACGCTCGTCTGGATGTCTTCTTCTAACTTTATGCCGAAGGAAGAGTAAAATTAGATTTAAAATCGTTTCCAATTCCGCATTATTTTTAGCCCGACCTGTTAACCGGTTGCTCGCAAAATTTTATTTATTGCTCAAATTCACTTCCAGATATTTGCACCCTATTTATTGTCCGTTTAATATTGTAAGCGGAAAATATATGGCCTGTAGTTTGGGAACTATATATAAAAGTAAAACGACAGGTTTTTTCAATATTTTTAAGGAGTTGGAGAAGTTTTTCAAACCGAAATGTACCCTTCCTTCGAGAATAAAATTTAAAGATTATCACATAATCATACATCTACTTGAAAGATATTCCAATGGAAAGTATGTCTGGATGGGATGAAAGTGGATCGCGCATAAGTGAAGGCGCGTGAGGAGACTTTATAAGGTAGGAATTCCGAGGATTGTAAGAGCAACTGACAAGGGTTAGGGGCGAAATACAATCAAGATTTGAACTATGATTGATGTGAGATTCGTGTGTCTACATTTAGTTTTCGGACACAGGGAAAGTTTTTGCTAATTATAGGACGTCTTTCAAAGTAAGAAGCGGTTGGATTTACCATTTTTAAAAAGTCTTCTAGCAAGTTCCTTTGGAAATATTTTTTATTTTGGTCTACAAGGCTCTTTCATCAAACCACAGAATGGACAACGGTAATCAAGACTGGTAAGTAAAAGCATTCGATAAAGTCTTAATTTACTTTCCCGAAGATAGAAATCGTGACAAATGAAGCCACAAAGCTGGGCCGCTTTGGCCGAAATTTTGTAGGTGTATGTTGACATATCTAGATTAATGGTGTTGCTTTGAAGTAAGTCCTTGTTGGTGGCACACCTGGCCATCGGATTGCCTTGGATAACCACTGGTTGGGGCATACTTCCCGGTCCAGAACAAATACAGTCACAGAAATGTGACTGCATGGAGGGAATTCGATTAGCCATTTTGAGCTCTAAGCTGAGAAGGCAAGCAAAGTAGTATGAATTTGATCTAGGCAATATTGGGTCGTAGATAGAAGGAATGGATATATGCATTTGAGATCATAAGCATAAATAAGAGTTTGTACTCTCTGATTGCTAAAGAACTATTATAAGTGTAGAGCGAAACGGAAGATGATCTCAAACGGTACCATATAAAACATCACCTAACAGATGGCTCACATCAAACAAGGAAGATGCCATTAAAACCTTTTTGCTTGTTAATAGATAGCTATAAATTGTCCCAGGGCTCCTAATTTAACTACGTCTTCTATGTGAAACTTTGGTGAAGGCTTTATTAAGGTCAAAATAAATAACGACCACAGATAAACAATCATTGCGAATAGGAAAAAGGTACATAAAGAAAGACATTTGACAAATTTCACAAGAGCTGTCGGATAAGAAGCCATCTTTGGGAGATCTGATGAATTCACTGGTTATAAAATGTAAGTTATCCTCACGGCAAACGTTTATTCATAAATGTTGGCGAAAGAATGTGCTTTATGGAAACCTCGAGAGTTTTAACTATCGGAACAGCAGCTGAATTTATATACTGATATAATAATAGAAGTTTTTTAATAGGCAGGAAAGAAACCATTTTCGAGAAAGACTGAAAGGAATTCCCTAAGCTGAGAAGTAAAATTTCCTAATTGCTTAATATGGGACTTCGGGATGTTGACAATCTAATAAGTTGACGTATATGAATATTCGCAGCATCAAACTAATCGATTAGGAGTTAAGCATCAGACGACAGAGGAATTAAAGGAATGGGATTGATTTCACAGGTTAAATGATGGGTACAGAATGAATTTAACAAATCTAATTTTCTTGACTTCTCTGTAATAAGGGTCTAGTAGGAACTAAGGAAAGGTGCAGCATAATTTGTGGTAATTCAGTTACCACGGAATGTCGGCTTTCCGGCTGCACGCAAGAATGTGCTCGGAAAAAATGGCTCCTTAACTAACATGCATTTTCGCACTGATGTTCAAGAGTCTTAAAAATTCAATTATACTCCATGTAAAATATGCATAAGAATATCAATTAACTTGCTCATTCGGTGGAATATTACGTCTTAAAATTTGATACTCGGAGGAGGGGTATATTTCGGTTTTAAAAACTTCTCTAATTCCCGAGTATTTTTGTACAAACCTGCCGTTGTATTTGCTTTTAGATTTCCCAAACTACGGGCCAAATATTTTCCACGTACAATATTAAACGGAGAATAAATAGGGTTCATAAAATTTGGCAGTGGATTTGAGCATACTGAAAATTTTGCGAGCAAACGATCGACAGGTCGGGTTCAGAATTATGCGGGAATTGGAAATTGTTTGAAAAACCGAATTGTACTCTTTCTTCGAGCATAAAATTAGAAGAACACGTTATTTTCTACCGAAAGAGCAGCAGACGTTTTAGTGGTTTGCAGGTTTCCTTCGAAATATAATCGAATTTTTAAAGGCATCAAACATCAATGAGAAAAATTTATGCTAGGCAAATAGTCATTTTTTGCGGAGAATAATTTTTGCATGCAGTCCTAAAGAAGTTCAGCCGTAGGTCCGTTTTCTGAGACAACGGAATTATTACAGAATTATGTTACACGATGTTAACTTTTACAACGCTATTTAAATAATCTTTTCGAACCAAAAATTCAGTTCGGAGTTTCGGTTGGTATTTCATGAGCTAGGTCACCTACTATAGTGGGCATTATTCATGAAGAGGAAAAAAATGGGAGGCATAAAAATGGGATTCTGTTAATATCCAGCATCACATAAGATAGATCTGTATTATGAAACGGAATAAATAGTCTTGAGAATATGTTTTCATTATTAGTAGACTTTAATATTTAGGAACGCAGGCCAGGTGTAGACTTTGAGTAATTATTTACAACATTTTATACTCATTTTACAGGATGGTGTGTTAGTGGACTTCTTAAATGTGGACACATCCTTAAAGTGAGAGTTTAATTTAAGAACAGGTGAAGATGTACCTGGCTTATTCTTTAACCTTTTAGATTCTGCCACTAGGTCAAATTTCAGGAATGATATCTTTATGGTTTCACCATACGTCCTATAAAGTATCTGCGCGGTCCTGACTATTTGCTGTCGTATATACATGCCCTGCGATGCCAAGCGGTCTCCTTCTGTTGTGCGTTTGCATCTGAAATGGTGTCGGTTTGCGAGTGATTGGCAATCATTCGTAATTTTTGACACATTTCATCAGTTAGGTCACTAACTGTAATTTGGGCTGCAGGATTAGTGAAAGACGCTGCCTGCTGTGCCAGCGGCGTAACGAAAAGAAAGCATTTGGGTGCCTCCGCACGAGACAACCACCCCGAATGAGACCACTCATGCGCATCGGTTGGACTGGAAATAGACGACAGCACAACCGCACGATACCGTGGATATTCCATAGTCTGGAACGGGTGATTCAGCATCTTAAATCTAAACGTCTTTGAGAGCGGGGCTTCCTGTTCTGTTTCCCTTGCACTGCATGCACAATAGCCAGCATGTTTTCCTCATCATGCATCCGAAAATAGACAAAATGTGACTTACTGCGATAGCATCGTCCCTAGCCAAACCGCTAACTACGCTCGTTTCTGCAGAGGGCATAACTTACTCTTTCGCTTACTCTTTCACTTACGCTTTCGCGGGCGTGGCCAACGCCAACCCCAAGTGATGAAGCCATGCCGCCTCAAATCCCTAATCACGATTATGGGTACTCCGTGTACTCAACCCAAGAACATTACTCAAAGACTCTCTTACCCCCTTCCCCTAGCTCTGACGACTAACACCCGCCGACCTTCTCATGCGCGCGGCGTGGGGATGATGATTGCTAGTTACTTAATAGCCCTTGAGGCATCTATAAACACTGTTGATTTTGTACATTTTCTTTCGTTCATGTAATTGTATTGGCCTGAGGAAGAATTACCGAAAACGTGCGTTCGCCAACTTGACTTTTCAATTCACCATCTCCTTATATTAAGACAGTTACCGTCTATCAACTTTCTCACTGCAGCATGCAGATGCACTACGTGTGTGACTTCCGCGTGCTTTAGTATTGCCAGCTGTATTCCAAAAACGGGGCTGCTCGCGATTCAGAATTGTGGTAACCATAACTTTGTCGATGAGGTTAGGCGGACGTTGAGCATCATCCAAGGACCAAGAATGTTCATTTCGGGTACACTGCCATAAATTTTCATCCACTAGAAGGGGTATTGTGGACTTTCCGCATTGTCATTAATACGTACAATAAAGTGACAAACTCCACCAAATACATTAGTGAGTATGGTGGATTCTTCTATATCGCTTCCTTCCGGCACTCAGCTGCCATATGTGGGTCTGCAAAGCAGAATTTTGTACGGCAACTACATTCTGCTATTCATTCTTTACCGAATGGGATAAGCCAGAAAATCACGTTTGGCATGCTTGTGCTTTCATACACCGCAGTCTCGAAATTGATTTTCGAATTTCGCTCCTCAGAGAAAGGGCAACCAGAAATTCCGCAAGCGCTCCAGGTTAATTCAACTTAATTTCTCGCTAAAGAAAAGACCTGATCCACTGTGGATTGTGGCGGTCGCTAGGGATTATTAAGCAACCCAGTTTGCGAGTTGTATAACTGATCCTCTCGTGGATGTAGGTTTTAAATCATATGCAGTGTCCCCGCGTTCTCTGTGTTTTCATTTGGTATAATACCCGAGGAAATGTGTCAGTTAATTAAATCGTAGATACTATTGATGGTAGACCATAGAGTAATGTGCCTTACACACCACCGTCAATGGTCACAACGGAAATATCAATAAACAATGAATTTGGAGTCAAGTATACACATATACATATATGCAGTTTATCATACCCCAAAGAAGACAAAGAAGAAGGGAGGTGTTCATGGACAAATATTAATTTGGACTAACATTTCGGAAACCCTCTCGTTTCCATCAACAGAATATACTGTGTTTGTTGTTGCTTCTGGCCTTGACTTCTTCCGCTTTGGTGTCTGCCTGGTATTATATCCGTGCTCGAGGCACGAAATATGACCTGCCCGTCCACTGCTAATTAGCGTTGACCTTGCCAGGATCTACCTCCGGTGGGCTCGTGTAACCTTTGAACCCTTGGCGGTCGTCTTAATTGTCGGCGGGCCGGCATGCTTGTCGGCCTCCTCCTCATCACCCAACAAACTGATCAGTTGTTGGGTCTCGTGTGAATTGACCTCATTCTCGTGGGCGCCGTGGTGAGTTGGTAACCCATGGTGGTCACATGGCCTCCGGCTGGCTTTACTCCTATTTTCCACCGGCATAATTTTTGCAAACGCTCCAAGTTATTTCACAACTGATGTGCTCAACGGAGCTAGTCCTGAAGATCGTTCAGATTATGGCATCTCTGGCGCCAATACCGGCTTGGCCGTATCCGTAGATGTGGTCAGATTACTTCCAGAAATCGTTGTTTATTATCCGCTAAATGTTGACATTTACAATTGTCATACTGTTGCCCTTTAATCCCTCAGAACTTATGTGCAAATTTGGAGTAGATCAGTTTATTCAAGATCCATAGGCACAGATGGATACTTTTAGTATGAATATTTGGGCCGAAATCGACCTGCCACTACATGTTAAGGTGATTACATACAAACAGCAAAGGTTCTAGCCAAAAGTCCATACGCGCGTGTTTAAACGACATTCTGCCGCCCTCTGGCGCAGCTGCAAGGAGTTCGATTCGTCAGTGGGTTCCATTCTGGTTTCTGGTAGATACTCCATATCAGAAAGTGACGCTTCTTGTGATAGACCAAAAGTCTATTTGTATGTTTGCAATGCGTATTTTTGCAATAATTCTGGTTGGCATTTGCCTTTTCCTGTATCAACCCCATCACTCATTCCGAAAACTAAGCCTTGGCAGTGAATAAATGTAAGCCAACTTTAAGATTTATATAATTCATATAATACG
Organism: Spirometra erinaceieuropaei; assembly: GCA_902702965.1. NCBI lineage: Eukaryota > Metazoa > Platyhelminthes > Cestoda > Diphyllobothriidea > Diphyllobothriidae > Spirometra > Spirometra erinaceieuropaei. The sequence goes on from CACRXP010000799.1 coordinate 207,701, forward strand.
AATGTCCAATCAACCGTATTTCTCAATTACTGTCCCGCCTGCATTAGCGTGTTCTCAGAGTCGAGAAGTTGAGATCACACTCGCCACAAACATTCCGTGTTTGTCGCCAAGTGTGCAATTTGCGGTAAGGCCATTTTCTATGTTGGTCGCTGCGAACCACTATGCCATTAGATTAAAATCTGTTAGTTTTCACTAAGCACGAACAATCTATAGCAAACTAACATTTTTGGTATCTTCAAGATCAGTAAACAATTAAGCAAAATATGAAATTTTTAATGACTGAGTCAAGTACAATCAGGCGCATGTTGCGATATGGTACAAATGTACATGCCTACGACTGACGAATGTAGGGGCTAACCGTAAAAATGAATTTTTGATCCAGGTAACTAATACTGTGAGAGTGTAAAAAACAATATCTATCAAGTGTTGCTTGGTACGGACGTTTGTAATTTTGCTGTGAACTTGGAAGAGAATATTTACAATTCAAAAAGCAAATGCGTGCCTTTTCTTAAGAACGTGCTCTAATTTTGCTTCATTAACTCACAAAAGTCAATCCTGAACGAATTGCAACACCGCATTAAAATCTAGAGACGGCCAACAAGGTAACAACGAAGACGACGAAGTGCTAGAGCGGCAGTGTCTATTTATCCACGATCTTGCGAATAAATAAATCGGTCTATATTAATTGCAGTTTTTCGCATTTTTATCGTAATATTTTATAACAAGCTGTTGCGTGCTCCGTTCAGCAGCATGGGCTCAGGGATCTAAGAGATGCATCGCGGTCTAAAGTCTTCTGGCGATGTAGGCGTCCTTTGGCGAGGGACGATGTTTTCGTGGCAAGTCAAACGTCATCCTATAAAAACTGCAGGATTAGGGAAAAACACTGCCTGTTGTGCAACCATTGCAACGAGAATAAAACATTTCGGTGTCTCCGCACGAGACAACCACCCGAATGAGACCACTTATGCGCATAGGTAGGACTAGGGATAGACGTCAACACAGTCACACGATACCGTAAAAGTTATGATAGTGTGATACGGGTGATTCAGCTTTGTAATTCACAATTCACCGAGAACGTGGTCTTTTGTGGAGGAAGCGATATGTTTTGTCCTCCGTGCACTAAGTACAAAACAGTCGTCGTATTTTCCACCTCCTTCAGCCTACTCTAGACCTGTAACTTACTGCGAAAACATCATCCCTAGCCAAAAAGCTGCCTACGCTCTTTTCTACAGGAGGTTTCATACCGAGATGCACCTTATAGACCTGTGATCACATGTTGCAGAACTAATCATGCTACGACCTTTAGCACAATATAGCACTACTGATATGACATGGACGTTCTTAGATTTGTCCTGATGTCACTAACTTACGTTTTGTCTGTCTCTCAATCTATGCTATCCTCTCTGCTTACCTCGCATTATTTGTCAGATGTCCTGATGTTATTATTACACGAATTGCATATTCCGTTCTGTTTTTCAACTCTAATTACGTCCTACAGATATTCTTCTTGAGAGTTTTTGATGGTTAGGAGCTAGGAAATGTTTCTAGTAACAGATTTGTATCTTCCACAATCTCCTTTGCAGATCCATAACTTCTTTCTTTCTCACTTGCTCAGTATGCTATTAATTGCCGGTTGTCGCATCCACTTCTGACTACTTCAGGCTCTTTTGCCCCCCAACAAACTGATAATGAAGTGAGAGCGAAATCTGCACCTATAAGAACGCTCAATTTATTTCCCTCAACGCCAGATCAGTCGTGCAGCAATGGCACAACTAAGAACTGCAGACCTTGAGTTTGTCCCGGAAGTTTCATGTGCCACAGAATCTTGGCCCACTCCCCAATTCCCAACGTGGTGCCCGCTTTAGATATTCTCCGCTTTTACAGTCAAGACCGTGTAAAATTTGGCAGTGGTTGTTTTCGTTAACTCAGAGCCTCACTTTGAGGTTTGCTTTATGACCTGATTATTAATTGTATTTCTTATCGGTAATCCATCCGCCAAATACGATAGCCCTAACCGAATGCACATAAAATCCTCCTCGTTACCCCAAAAATGAAAGCTACCTCCGCGAACCCTCTAAAATAATCTCAGAGATCTTATTGAATTTCGAGATGATCGAAGGCTATTTTACTTTACCATAAACTGACTAGCATATATATAAATATACTTCATCTGCTAAATTCTGCAATGTTCTGGATATTATTTACATATGAACCCCATTTCAACAGGTCCTCTCTTCGAACAGAAACCATGCCTTACTCATTGTGCCTATGGAAATACTTTCTGAGCTCTACACAAATAATGATGCATTAATCCATTGGTGCCTTCCAGTTTCCCGTTTTTAAAAGGCAGCAATAAGACGTTCCTGTTTTGCTATGCTAATGTTATCAAGGGATTTGTAAATACCTTGACTGTGATTACTCGTGAAATGCTGACTGATATTCTAAATACAATTTCAAATCGATTAAGCAACATAAGTTGGATTTTGGTCACAATGCAGAAAAATACCATAATATTTCAGTTACTTCAAGTGGCGGCCTTCGAGATTTCTTCTTTTTGTCCTCCTGCAGAAACTGTTATGTGTACAAAATGAATACTTATTTAGTATACAATTAACTCACTGATTTTCGATGTCCTTAAAAATTCAAACACATTTCACAGAAAACATGCGTAAAGGCAATCACTTTTTGTATATTTGATAGGAAAATACGTTTGCTTCAAATTTTATACTCGAAGAAGGGGTACGATTCGGCTTTAAGAGTGAATTTTCGCAGACGCTGAAAAGAAATTCGGGTGAGAGCCGACATCCTGGAATAAATTAGATATAGTGGCACTATGCTAAATAGTGACCGATAATGCAACGCTACTTAAGTAATCCTTTCGATTCGAAAATGCATTTCAAAATTTCGGTTGACATTTCTTGAGTTAGCACATCACTTTTACAAGCATTTTCGATTGGCACATTGCTTTTCGAACAATGATCCAATTTTTGTTAGGATTTACTGCAACGCGTAACAGGTCTTCTTGATCTCATTTCACTAAAAACGTCTAAATCGAGTGTCACTTCTTTTGCTGTTTCATACTTTCTTAAAATTTAAGGAAGCAGCTTCAAGATTCCCTCTTAATATTAAAGACGTTTTATTAGAAGGTTGTTAAGCACGGCACATCAAAATCTTTCCGCTCGGATAAATGCCAGCCGGTTTGCCCAAAATTTACATGTGTTCGACGACTAAGTGCATGCTTCTTTCTCCTCTTTTATGTCGACGAGTGTTCAAATCTTTCTTGGACTTCAGTCTTTACTCCTGTTAGTTGCCCATAAAATATTCGTAATTTCTCCTCTAATATGCCTTTTTTCGCATCCTCCACATATAAACACTCCTTTCTCTTCCCTACCCAGTATACTTCCATTTTAAATATCCTTTCAGTAGATACAACACCATCAGATAATCTGCGTACTTCTAAAAGGAGGCTGCGTCTTTATCTAAATACTGATTCGATTAAACTTTGAACTTCCTCATTTTTTTCCGCACACGTTTCTCCATGACATATAGAAAGGGAAATCGGGGAATAAGGACGTCGCCGCCGCCGCCATTTTACCGTATACGCTAATATTCCCGTCTCTCTGTGTGGTTTTGTTTTCTACGATCTCTCATGAGAAATTTCGATTTCATTTCGATCTCCTCCATTTCGTGTCCTCCACAGCACGCGATGTCCTGCCTGATAAATCCACTCAAATAAGTAGGGGGGGCAGTTTGAAGTGCAGGCTTTAAGCCGCCTATGCCGTTCTGATCTCCAACCCCTATCAGGAATCCATTCTTGCCTCTGAGATTACGTGATCTCATCCCCTAATCTGCGAATTCATGGTATTTGATGTTATCTCTTTATGTCGTGTCCAAGCGGTCTATTGGCAGTTTTGGCTAAGTCTTCTCTTTTCGCAATCTTTTAGTGGTTAGGTAAGTCAGAAAATAGGTCTTAGTGTCGCATATCCCATTACGCTCCAATGAAAGCCTCAGCCACTAAAAGACGAAAACTGGATCATTGGAGCAAAAGGTTTACTAACCTAGCGTTTTGAATTCACACTCGAATCCGTCATCAGAGATGGTTGCAGACGATGGTCCTTTATTTTTAACCGTCACTGCTGATAAGATCAAGATATGATCTCTAACATCGGGCAAATAAACGTCTTGTTCCGTGATCACATCTTCTTCTTACGACCTGCTTCCTGGAACTGGTCTGTTCGCGTCTATAGGCCTCAGTCTTTAACGTCCCCTTCTCGGTTGAGCTCTAAGCGGACTGTGAGTGATCGCGTCGGCCCCTCTCGTCTCGCCACTTTGAAGCGGATACTGTTAATTCGCTTAGAAATTCTGCCTTGTATATGTCTGTTTCGGATCACTTATACACTAAAACATGCAGGCCAGTCTTCTCCAACTCGTGTGTTTGACCTTTCACGAGCAACAGTTTTTTCTCCTCCAGAACTAGTCAAATCACCTTGATGTTTTTTTCGAGAAAAGTAGTGTTTTAACTGTCGCTAATCTTTTTTAAAATAACACTGCGTATTCTATAAAGATGAGGAGAATACTGCACATAGCTTGTATACTTGTCCTAAAATAAGCCTGAAAATTTATTTTTAATTACAATGATATCACCCTCCTCCCGTGGTGATTGGTAAAGCAGAATGTTTTATTATTGTCATTTTGTGAGTTGCCATCGCCGATGAATGTTCAATGGCTGTTTTAGGGCAAAATGTGTCTATAACCGTCAGTCAGGTAACATCAGCAAGGTGATTGACTCCGCTATTGAATGACTGACAAAGCCATCCAAGTGCATTCAGCAGGCCAGTTGAATATTTGCCGATAAATATAAGATGAGCGCAAATGGTCAGCTGATCCGGCCGCTTATTAAAATTTGTATGTCTGACAATCAGCGTAAAACAAACTCCCCCAGCCATGGTCGGCCTGTCAAAAGGGAAAACATAAAGATTGTTCGGCTCCCGGTTTTTGCTCACAGTAACTCATGTCTGACCTAGGCGTCATTAATCTGGCGTCTAGCAGGCCGGCTTTCGTGCGATTTAACAATTGTGGACGGTGCAGGCCACTTGCGGAAGAAAGTATCAATCCTAACGTCAACCCGTCCGCAGATGTGGTTATGTGCGCTTTCTTGATCGATTCAGTATTTGCCTGCACCAAGTTCAAACTACACGCAAGCACGCTGCCACATTCACAGCCTAACATCCACTGCATTCCCTCTTTAACCCCAATCCGTGCGTGGGTTCTCGTGCGGAGGAATTAGTTCCATTAAGTGTGTTGCAACGTCATCCACCCTTATACAGAAACATTTGCACAAAATTCGTCCCTGACGTATTTAGCGGGTTATCTTGTTAACCCTCTGTGACCCACCAATCAGCCTCCTACATTGTTTACGTCCGCGGGAGGATTCGAATTTAAGTTAAGCGGCATTAGTTACAGAATTCGAGCATTGTTTCTAGAACGATGCATGTTTCCCTACAGAGCATTGATTCGCCTATCAAGTGGCTTATAAACAACTTCGGATTCACGAATTATGGTCATGAAAATTATTAGCACTTCACCTCTAAATGCACCTCAATTAAGCATGATTAAGCAGCACAACTAGCGTGACGGTATTTGTTCCCTCCTCAAAAGAACATTAGATGTAGAAACGATTTTTCTTGACACGGCCTGATTTATCTCTCTTATTTGTTTATTCGCCTGTCAAAAATGCAAAGTGCGAATAATCAGTAGGCTTTCACGAAAGTATGATCTTTGTGAATAAAAGACACCATGTCCAGATTTGAAACAAACACCTTCTTGCTATTCTGGCTGTGCTCCCACCTGCCTGTGCTATTATCCAGAAAATTCTGACTTGCATTGCTTATTGAGACCTCTCTTATTTAAATATTCTATTTGGTGAGATTGTTTTGAGATTAAACCCTTAATCAGTGGTTTTGTCACGCGGTCCTAATTTTAGAACACATAAGGCAATCAATTAACCCTTGTTTCGCGTACAACGATTGGCTATTGTAGTGTTTATAAATTTCGGGTTACATACTCACGCATCCGTGCTCAGTTGGATATGTTCCGCCAAATTATATTCCTCGCAATTGTGTGCTGCGCTTTTGGCGAAGGTGAAGTCATTAAAAAAGGGGTTTTCAAAACACGTAGAACTGTACCATTTTTCTTCACTTCATATGAGACTAAAATTGCATCATTTAAAGGGACCAGAATTCAATGATATTTATTGGGTTTACTATTACAGAGTTCAATAGTACTTTGGAGTTAAAGCAGAACAGCGATTATGTTTTCACGAAAACGCTGTATGGAAATGTGGAGGTGCGTTTTTTCAAATAAGAAGTACAATGATTTACTATTGTCCATAAACTAACGCAGAAGTCTTGTTTATAGCACGTGATCGTGGACGGCGTGAACATTGCCAATCCGCGCTACAGATCTCACTGCGTTGCGCCGAATGACTGCTGGGAAATAGTTAAACGTAAGAAATGGAGCTCATTTTTTGATCCCCGACACTTACTTAAGCAAAACAAACTCAGATCACTTCCTCGTTTTTTGTTAAATTTTAGCAAAAGTTAATTTATGATCAAACCGAATGAAATGTCATTTATGAGGCGATTTGGTAGTATATTGCAGTGCGGAAAACACAGCTCTATGTGATAGTCAATTCTTTTCTTATCATGAATTTTGTAATGTTCAATTGATATTTTCCTCTCCAGCTGAAAAAATGCTGATCGCAAGCGGTCTTCTCAAAGGATCCACCGCATCTTTTACGGTGCAACCGGCGAACATCCCTGACCGATATCCTGTTGGAATTCAGTATAAGAAGGCTGGCACGCCAAAATGTAAGCGGAAAAAGACATATCCTTCAACCTATTCCAGCAATAGGGCATTTTTTAAATTATGGTCGTAACCTAGAACAGACATTTTCTTTTAACTTGCGACTGGTCATCAATCTTACACATTTAACTAACAAAGAATTGTCTATTTTCTATTTTTGTATATTGAGTCCGTCTATATTTATAACTGAACTACGTTTATGGACCACCTAACGAGTTGAATATGTGCCCAAAATATCCGCTTTAGACGATACACTGGACTATCCAGCGAGGTCTATCTTGGCAAAAGAAATTCTCGAAAATGAATTTCTCGTTCACATTCTAATATCCAATTCGGATATCGGGGTAAATATTTACGTCAAATATGCATGATTTGAATATTACTTTTGTCAAATCTGACGTAAGTATTGTGATTACGTGATACGATTTACTTTCATATTATTCAAATGTGGCCACTGCCTGTGAACAGAACGTCATGAAACACATACAAGTCGACACAATACTAAATTTTTGTGCAATCTACGCAAGTAAAAGATTGTTAGTCGATTTGAGTAATTTTTATTTGCCCACTTTTATTCTAGAAGTATAAAATTTGTCAAAACATTTCGCCTTTCCAATACTTTAGCATGTAAAGGCCAGAGGGAAAATTTCAACGACCCGCAGAAATTATAATGCCATCACTATATTTGGAAAGACCGGTACGTGCCCGCTCTGAAGTGAAAACCGCGTCCAATAAGTACATAGCATTCAAGCAATTGCAACAGAATATTTTAGACTATGTTCATGCTCATACGGCCGATTTAACGTCTGCCTTTGTTTTTTAGGTGTGATGAAGATTGTCGTTGTTCTTTTCACCGGTCACCTGGGAACCAAACCACGAACAATGGAGATAAAGTTCAGTAACGGCAGGGTTGACCGTATTACGATAAAACCCTCCAATAAACCCGGGGCGACAGCGCCAATACTGACATTCATCGATTTCGAGAATTCCTTCAAGAAGGATTAATGGAGCATCGGATGACGGATGTCATGTTTACCACGCCTTGATCTAAAGAGAATGTCAGGCTGGTTTACATTCAACATATTACAATAAACACTGGATCTCAATGCTTTTGCCTACTTCCTAGAATTTTCGACTAATAATAATAAAAGGGAGAATTTCGGTTAAAGGCCTCGCGAAGCGTCGAATATGGGAACATTTCAGAAGCTTACAAAACCACGCTGCTCGAAACGAAATTAATTCAGTGTGTATGCGTGCGGACCATTTGTTGCGGACTATGCCCTTAACAGCGCAGAGTGTTCAGAAGAATTGTTTCGAATTAGTGAAGCATATTAAGCCTTTGTCGACAGCACAAATTGCCTAAAGTCTTGAAGCAGGAAAAGCGTACAATCGTTTGCCTGCCACTAGGCGTTATTTGAGATTGGACGCACCAGGCCTGTCGAGGTTATCAATAAACATGGACAAAAGTTTCTGCTGGACTGAAAAATCGAAGTATGTAAACGTGTGTGAATTTACGTACTAGCAAAAATCTGTTCTGTTATGTACGGAAGCCTGTTTTCTTATGAGCTGTCTACAGTTACTTTGCCAAGTGACCTCTGAGATGCATCTTCTAGCCATTCGTATTAGCTTTGGAGGACATCCTAATAGGCAGACTAGTCAGTACTATTAAGAACGATGGCAGTTGCGTAGCTAACGCAGAAGCCATCGGGAACCTGCCACTCAAGGCAGCAGCTTAATTGATACCTTGACGCCCAGTTTTCTGACCGCAGAAGCGGACGTTAATCAAACCCAAGAAACAATGGAACAGATCAGTGGAAATGACGCCCGAGAATACGCAGAATTGCCCATAACCGTGATAAATGCATTCGGAAATTCGACGCGCGCAAAATTAAAGTGCTTATATACAAATGCCCAAGGCCTCCTGTAGAAACCTAATGAGCAAAAAGTTTGCATTGCCGAAATCTCCCCGGATATTATAACAGAATCCTAAACCATGCTGTCCATAAATGCTTATGTTTATGCAGGGTAATAGCATTAGTTGGGTGATAAATTTATCGGACGTACAGGGAACACCGTCAGGGTGGTGACATGATCATGTGGGTAAGACGTTTTGATGGTGTCAGAAAAGGCCACCGGATTCGCATGAGGCACGAAACCTATTTGATTGATACTCGGACTACTGGTTCCCGGTGTATGAATGTCCTTCCTATCTGCCGACCACCTAGGAAAGACCGAATCGCAGACAGTCATCTGCTGGAGCAGTTGTTTAAATCAAGCATTCGATCTGGTAGCACGATCATGAGCAACGTCGGCGCACCAGTATTTTACTGGAACACTATTCAAACGTCATACCCAAAATCACTAATTCACTACCATTTGCTCCACAAGACATCAAGGGCTCTCCTCACGCAATATGTAATGTTTCCGAAGAAAACATGTGAAGGTCAAAAGGCCAAATATATGGAGTGGGTTTTTACGAAAACATCAGACGTAGATGAGGTCGTCTCCACGCCCCCCCCCCCTTGGCCGAATTGACCGCGAAGTTCAAATGTAGGACTGCTGCCGTAGCTGTAGCTGTCGTCTACTGACGAGTGTAAAGCAGAACCAGCGGCTTAGGTGGTTAATTAGCAATGTAAGAGAAGAAATTAACAATATGCACAAATTGTAGAGAAAGTACTGCTTCACTGGGCAAGTCGAATATTTCAACAAATACAAAAAACGGAAAACCTGTCGCGACCCAGTGTGGTGCGCAGATATTACATGGAGCATATCCCCTTTGACTGTCCTCCCCAACACCAACAAAATAGAGAGATGGGACACGACCTGCCTCGAAAAAATTGTATTAGAAACCTTCAAGACCTTCTCACTAGAATGTAAGGCGTACTTGTAAACTCGTATTGAGTTTGGCCAGCGTTCGGTCCAGTGCACCTCGAGGAACAAATTCCAAACGATCTGAGCAAATTCTCACAGACACGGACCAATGAGGTTCAAGAGAATAACCAATGGTGAGACGTTTTCAGCATCCTGGCAGTGTGGTAACGGCATGCTAGCGGATGCGCACGTGGCCTCCGTGAGCCTCTGGCTTTTGTGTTTCTGAATGTGAGCGTTTTCAGTATAACTAAACAGTGAAGCAGGAGAATTGAGGAAGGATTTATTGCGGAAAGTAACTCAGAATCTGAAAGTACTCTACAGCAACCTCGGAAGAAGTAAAATTTACAGGTATTTAATCCCTTTACCAAAGCCTAAGGAAGACGTTGAAACTGCTGGTATGATTGACAAGGCTGCGTAATTTTCAGTTTTCCAATCGGTCTGCACACACAAGAAAGCGGTCTTTCCTCCCTCCACAGAAGAACTATCAGCTCCAAACACAGGCTATATACTCTATACATAATATTGTATAGGAAGTGAATGAAGCGCATCGCATGAACCGAATTCTCTAGAACAGCATGATATTTCACCCAAGTGTCTAAAAGAACTCGCTGATGAAATTTCGACAACTTTTCCGATACTTTCAGACGGCATTTAACACTAAAACGCCTCCCGTCTATTGGAAGTTGACGCACATTATTGTACTATAAGACCATAGCAGTGTTGACGACAAATTAAAGGTCCCTACGGTTCCCAGAATAGGTATGGAGAATGGCATTAAGAATAGATTGGTACAGTTCTGAGCAATTCTCAGTTTGCTATCGAACTGTTCACACGGGTTCTGGAAAGGAGGGTCTTGCGTCAAATTCTTGCTACAATCTCTACAGAGCTGGACTCAAAGTTTCGACGACAGATACGCCGTCCACATCGCTTTCATTGACTTCCAAATTGCTCTCGACACAGCCCCACACTGGAAAATGTTATATAAACTTGAAATAGTAAACATCAACGGTAGTTCCTCCAAATGGGTTGAAAAATCCCCTGTGGGTCTACACCAGGTTATGTGCATCGGCCAGGAGAAATTAAATCCTTCTATGGTCGAGAGTGATGTTCCCCGGAGTTCAACACTGCGATCCATTTTGTTCCTAATGTAGGTGGGCGATTGCGCAAGAGATTTGGACACTAAAGTAGCAATTTTTGTTGATGACATGAATATATGGAGTGAGATTGGAGGCCTTGCCGACGAAGATAGTGTGCAAAATAAACCAAAATCTATTGGAGGAGTGATTAAGTCGCTGGTTCAGCGCAAGCAAGTGTACCATGTTTCGCCTAGACAAACCAGCCCGATCCGTCAGCGTAACAGATTTCTTTTTCGACAGTACAGGTTTTCGGGACGTGGAGGCCCAAAAGGACCTCGGCGTGCTAACGATGAGATCCTAAAACATTCGCATAAGTGATAATAATCACAGTGTTTCGCACACAGTTAAGCGAGTGTTTGGAGATTTAGATGAAGATGTCCTCTGCAGGATCTTCGTAACATCCGTGCGGCTGCACTTGGAATACGTTATATTAGCCTGGAGACCACTGGCGGTCCATGATCAACATATTCACGGAAGACTCCAAAGGAAGACCAGGAAAATGGGTAGGGATAAAACTGCCTTTGCTATGCAACCCGTCTAACAAATTTAGACCCCTTTTCTTGGGGTATAAGTAACTGCGCAGAGATCCCTTCCAAGCATTCCGCATTCTAAAAGGGTTGGGCTGCAGTCTGATGGTTGAGGAATTATTTGAATCTGTTGTCGCTACCAGCCTTCGGGGTCGCATATAAAAACCGGCACTTATCCGGCAAGACTGTTCTTGCCAACATATTCCCTTTCTGTTAAAGGGGTCATATCATGGAATGCCCTATCCGCAGATGCTGTGATGTCATCATCGATGGAAAAATTCAAGAGAAAATATGTCAAGCTTATTTTCCAACATGCACAACAGTAATGAGAGATCGAGTTTAACCCTTGAGGCTGGCGCCCAATTCTCCGCACAGTTATGGGCCCAATTTTATTATTTTATTTCTGTATACAATGCATAGGGCACGTAAAGAATCGCGCCCATTATCTCTACTAAATTGAACTGATAATTCCCGGGGAAATAATTGGGATCGAAATATGGATATAAAGTAATTTTTTAAACGTGCGAAAAACCATATCCTAAAAGCCAGGCCGTTTAGATTTAATTTCCGTTCGTCATCCTTGATGCAACTTCAGTTTTCAATCAATTTTAGGTTGGATCATATTTCTTTGCCGCACCTGCAGTAGATAAGCTGCAACCTAACACTTTTTTCTGGGAATGTCTCTGACGATGGTTTCGAGTGCGAATCAGAAACTTCAGGCCAATACATTGCTTGTCCCAGTGATCGTATTTTCGTCTTCCGAACTTACTTGCTTTGATGGGGCCCCGACGGGTCTTAAATAAAATTGTTTTTATTATCAACCCTAATCCCAACCCCTAATTTCATAGCCCAACGGCTAACTCTAACCCCTAATATTTATCGCAAAAAGGTACAGCTGCGAAATAGGATCTTGCCCAATTTTTCCTCGCTAACCCGCACTAGCAGACGTTCAGTTATACACTGGTTACAGGAGGTTGCTTAATTTGTATTTTGCCGCATGTTCGGCCATCAGAAAACCGCAGTTTAGCTACAACGGTTAGAGAGCACCAAAATTAACAACGGTACGACATCTTTCCTAGGAATATACGATTCACATTACTTGAGTTATTTAATGATGTTATTGTGCGTCCATATCTTATTTCAGAAGCAATATGTGCTTACTGGTTGCCACCAACCAGTTCGGTTACGATGTCAGTATACACATATATTTTAAGAATCCCGAAATTGTCCTTTGGTTGACAACTAAAACCTCCATCTGTCGACTGCGGACATGAAACAACAATTGCATTTATAATGACATATACGTGGGAACACGATACCATATTTCGAGAACCTTTATCTGCACTATACTCTCTAAGATACTTCGGGAAACACGGCTCACTATTGAATAATTTATTTAATGAAACGTTGGTGGAATAGGGTTCCAATAAGATTTTTGACAAAAAATCCTCTATTAAAGGGTTTCCTTCAGCTTCATGAATTTTTTGATGAAACTACAAAAGTATGCTGTCATAAGAGGGTACCGTAATAATTGTACACATGACTGATTTTTAATCATTTTTGAAACTAGGAAAGTTTAAAAAGCAAGTAGTGATGAATTAGGACCCGGGTGTTATAAAATTACACAGGCATTACAGGTTCGCTAGTCAAAAAGTGCACCAGGTTAATCTGCTGTTTCTGTTTAATTCATACGCTCGCTCTCCCTATACGGTTAGCAATATATTTCGCCTGCATCTCAGCTGAGCAGCCAAAGACAATCAATGTGATTTGGCGAAAAAGAATTGGACGTAAAGACACCTGGAAAAACCAGTGTCCATAGGCTTTGACGCAGTGACTGCTTGGGCGTAAAGTTTCCATAGGCCCGTCCTTCCATCACGGACGGCGATATCCACCGTCTGTTTATAGCTCGGCCGGGACGGTTAATTGCACGTTTAGTTAGTTTTTGGTGATAAATGATCTGCCTATTTCCTGCGATCTTTCCCCCCTTACTCGACTGGACGCAATGACAAACCTAGTCAGGATAACCGAGGTAGGACTGATCGCAGTGGCCGGCAAAAGAGAACAGTCCGTCTGAGCGTGCCACACACGGACTGTTCCCTGAACGATGGAACACGCTTTAACTGAGCCCACATTTAACTATAGGTGTCAAAAATGGCAGATAGAAAGTATTCAAGAAAGGCATACTATTCGTTCTGGAAGAACCCACTTACACGTTCAGCTAACAGCCTTTTAAATCACGGGTTTTAGAGCATCCTGGTAGTTTAAAAGCGAATCCAATTGTCCATATTGGGAACTTCGCAGTGATGACGTGAACATGGATTCCGCTGTGTCGTTCCTGGTCAATCTTTCTTTTATATGCACCAGTAAATGATCAGAGAGGCCACAATCAGCCAACAGAAAACAGGCTAGCCAACGCACGTGCGCTGGACACGGTTATAATACGAGGCAGGCGGCAAGGGTACACAGATCAAGGCCAGCAAGAAACGCCAGCAAACGAATCTGATGATGGAAACGAGGAAGTTTCCGAAATGTCAGTTTAAATACAATGTGGTACCTGAAATCGCTTTCTCTTCTTCGTCTTCCTCGGGGGATGATAAACACAGTAATATGTCTGGACCTCGGATCTTCACGCATATTGATATATATATATATATATCTACGAATTTTAAAACATGCATCCCAAGAATCATAATTCGAAAGAAATAAGCTCTTTGGGAAAGATTATCAATTTTTATTGTAAATTTTCGATCTTGGTTCCCTAAGTCGTCTTCAGACTTGAAGTAAGTGTGCAAAACAGTTAACATTTAAGCATGCCGAGGGAATCGATTTTGCCTTGGCTAACGCCTTTTCCACTTTTCCTTAAGGCTGTTGTACATCGTATCCAATTCTACGTGTCGACTGATGTATGCGCTATCAGAATGAATGACCTCTAAAAATTCACTGTCCTTTTTGGATGAACGGACACTTACAATGCGAGTCCTGTCCCAGGCGAATTTGTGTCCCGTTTCCAACGTATGCATGGCAACTTGGGACAAGTGGTCGACCCTTTTTACGGCCAACTGATATTCGTGTATTCGCGTAGAGGCCGATTTCCCAGTTTGACTACAGTAAACAGCGGTTCAGGTGTTACATGGTATCTTATAGACGACTTCCTTCTTATCTAAATGGTCAAACCTATCCTTAGGGTGTACAAGCTGGTTACGAAGTGTAGTCGTCGGCTTGTGCGCCACATGTATCTGGTGCTTCCTCAGGTGTCTTTCAACTAGTTCGGACCCATTCTTAATGTACGGAAGTGTTCGCCAGTTTTTTGGTTTGGGCGCCTGATCGGAAAAATCTAGTTCCTTCTCTTTGTCTTTTAACTCCTGTCGTCGCATGCATCAGTGTACAAACAGTTTGAACAAATTCTTCAGTTCTGTTTGATATGTTTTGTTGTCGGCGCAGTAAATTCTTGCTCGGTTTAGGAGGCTGTTCACGGCACTCCGTTTGTGAGAGATCGGGTGATTGCTCTCGTAATGCAAAAGGACTTCCGCGTAGCAGACTACAACGAAAAGATGTTGTCATTATTAAAGGATAGATCAACCTACAAACCTCTTACCACGGTCCCTATTAAAACGCAGAGTACGGCCATTGAAAAAGTTCTAAAACGTATCAAAGGAAAGAAGCAAATATCAGGACATATTGCCAAATCCTTACGACAAACTGAACCAGCCTTTGCAAAGATCTATGGACTACCTAAGATTCACAAACCTGAAATACCACTGCGACCGATAGTATCGTTAATCGGTTCACCTAATTACAAGATTTCTAAATGCCTGTTCCACAATCTTTATCCGTTGACAAAGGATTGTGAAACATCAATCAATAATTCAGCCCAGTTTATGGACAGATTACAAGGACTGAGAATCGCAGCAGATGAAATAATGGTATCCTTCGATGTCATTTCTCTGTTCACCTTCATACCATTGGATTTAGCAAGACAATGTACAGAGGAACGTCTCCAGTTCTACGACATGGACATCCCTGCATCTGCTTTGTTAGAACTCTTAGACCTCTGTCTAGAAACCTGAATTTGGTGCTTCCTTAAGTTTCTTTCAAGGAGTTCAGACACATTTTTAATGTAAGGGAGTGTTCGCCAAGTTTTTGGTTCGGCACCAAATTCAGGTGGCGCACCGACCGAAGACTACGTTGCACAATCAGCTCATGCACCCTAAAGATAGGGTCAACTATCTGGACAAAAAGAAGTCGTTTACAAGATCCCTTGTGATGCGTGTGATGCCGTCTATTGCGGCTAGACTGGAAAATGCGCCTCTACACGCATCCACGAACCCCAGTTAGCAGTGAAGAGGCGCGACCACCTGTCTCAATTGGCCATGCCCACCCTGGACCCCGGGCAAACTTTTCGCTTGAGAGAAAACTCGCATTGTTGCTGTGTACCCCTCCAAGAAAGGCCGAGAGTTCCTTGAGGCCATGCACTCAGACGAATCATGCATCGACCCGCACGTCGAGTTGGATGTTGCGTACAGAATGCTCAAGGAGAGATTGAAGAGGCGGGGTCCAATTAGAACGGTCTGACACACATGACGGTCGCTTACTGGCATGAACGTCAAGCGATTATTGATTTTTTAAGTGCCCTTAAGATGTTAACTGTGTTGGCGCATCTGCTCTCCGTCTGTGCCGGACGACGAGCCGGGGAACCAGCGTCGAAAATTTGCACAATAAGCCTCCTTTTCCTCAAGCATACATTCGACTTCGACATTTATGTATATTTATATACATTTGTCTTCCGACCTCGCTGCTATAATAACTTGGCCGAATTAGGCCTGGTAATTGGTAGTCTGTTTGTGACTTTTACCACCCATACGGAGCTTGTTTACTTCGTGAAGCCAATAGCTCAGTGTGCATTCGTTCCTGATTGAATAAATACTCGGTCTGCAGCAACAGAGAACTGGCGAGGCACTGGTGAACTTAGTTTCGAGGAAGTACTTATGACCCATATGGCTGGCCGCAGTGGTGAACCAACTGCGCCAGGTGCGTCTGTGCGCCTGCTTGTGTTTCTGGTCCCAGCTGCTAGTCATGGTTATGATTGTCTAGATGAAGGCAAAATAAGCCCAAAACAGTCATGTATCAATCTACCCACATCCTCTGTCGTCCCCCATCAGTCACTAATTCAGCAGAGTTTCTGGACACATTGCAAGGACTGAGAATCACAGCAGATGAAATAATAGTATCCTTCGATGTCATTTCTCTGTTCACCTCCATACCATTGGATTTAGCAAGACAATGTACAGAGGAACGTCTCCAGTTCTACGACATGGATATCCCTGCATCTGCTTTGCTTGAACTCTTAGACCTTTGTCTAGAAACGAACTTTTCATTTGCACAGGACTGCTATCAACAACTGAAGGGAGCCCCTATGGGATCGCCCATCTCTGGTTTTCTGGCAGAAGTCACGATGCAGAAATTAGAGGCCATCGCCTTACCACTAGTTAACCCCAAATTATGGGTACCATATGTTGATGACACGTTTGTCATTGTTAAAAGTGATCAACTGGAAATACTCCACAATATTATTAACTCAACACTTCCAGGAATCACATTCACACTCGAGAAAGAGGCTGACAACAAACTACCTTTTCTTGATGTCCTCGTACAGAGAAAGCCTGACGGGATATTTCACACTTCGGTTTACCGCAAAGAAACCTACGCGGAAGTCCTTTTGCATTACGAGAGCAATCACCCCATCTCTCACAAACGGAGTGCCGTGAACAGCCTCCTTAACCGAGCAAGAACACACTGCTCTGACAACGAAACATATCAAACAGAACTGAATTATTTGTTCTAAATGTTTTCCCAGAATGGGCATCCTAGATATTTTGTACACCGATGCATGCGACAACAGGAGTTAAAAGAAAAAGAGAAAGAACTAGATTGTTCCGATCAGGCGCCCAAACCAAAAAACTGGCGAACACTTCCATACATTAAGAATGTGTCCGAACGAGTTGAAAGACACCTGAGGAAGCACCAGATACATGTGGCGCACAAGCCGACGACTACACTTCGTAACCAGCTTGTACACCCTAAGGATAGGTTTGGCTATTTAGATAAGAAGGAAGTCGTCTATAAGATACCATGCAACACCTGTAATGCGGTTATCTGCTGTCAAACCGGTAAATCGGCCTCTACACGAATACACGAACATCAGTTGGCCGTAAAAATGCGAGACTACTTGTCCCAAGTTGCCATTCATACGTTGGAAACTGGACACAAATTCGCCTGGGATAGGACCCGCATTGTAGGTGTCTGCTCATCTAAAAAGGGCCGTGAATTTTTAGAGGTTATCCATTCTGATAGCGCATGCATCAGTCGACACGTAGAATTGGATACGATGTACAACAGCCTCAAGGAAAAGTGGAAGAGGCATTAGCCAATCAGAACAAGATACCAGCAGGAATGACAAGGCAAAATCGATTTTTTCGGCATGTTTAAATGTTGACTGTTTTGCACACTTACTCCACGTCTGAAGACGACTTGGGGAACCAAGATTGAAAACTTGTTAATCTTTCCCAAAGAGCTTATTTCTTTTGAAATATATATATAATGGTAGGGAGCGCTTACCGATCGTTCTTACGGAACTCACCCGTTCCGTTGTGCCCTATGGACTCTCTCTCGAGCCCAACCAGCAGCCGCACAGCGGCGCATGATATAGGCAGAATGATATAACCGACAAAGACAAGCCAGACTGGAATGGCCATTTCTGGCATATTAGCCGCCATCAGCCAGTCATACCCAGCCCCGAAGTGTGGAACCCCCGAGGCTCGAACTCGCAAACTGTAACTTAGAAGTCCACGCCTCTGACCTCTAAGAACGATCGGTGAGCGCCCCTCTAGCAGTGTATATTCCCGATATAAACCGACAAGAAAAGGGGCCCGTGGTCTTGTAGATAGAGACTTGGACTTCTAAGTAATACATATGCATTACGAAAGCGGCTCACATGAGTGCAACCGTTCAGGCCCGGACTGCAGTTTTCGTGTTCAACACCAATCATCAGTACATCATGGTCTCCAATTATATCTCCAAATATTCTCTGTATTGCGTACCGGTTACATATCAAAGCCCTACTATATATCCAGCAAATAATTCATACGTGAATTGCCCTGTCATTTGTGTCCCAACCTAGTTCAGGTTTCCCACCACTTAAGGCCAACTGCTCTCAGTTACGTCAACTACCTCCTTTGACTTCCAACCTAAACCTGGTCTCCCACCCTTTTATTCTTATAGCTGCCTACCCTCCCCTACTAGCCTCTACTTTCCTTTTAGGCTCCCTCCTCCTCCCCTTCATCCACAATATAACTACCAACAAGTCTATCCATGTTCTTAATCCTCTAGCATTCCAATGTTCGAAAACTATATCCCCCACCCTTTAGGTCTCATACTCAGCCTTCTCTTGCTGACTCTCCGTACGTCAATAACTCTAGACTAACTGGTACTTATTCTCTAAGCTTCATTAATTCTTAGCTTATATATCCGTCTCCAAATTTTTTTAAATACCGTCGACAATAGCATTGCCGTTCGAAACACATTAGACATTGTATTTTTGAATGCCAGGTCTGTTATTAACAAGATGGCCCACATCGCAGCCACTGCTCTCGAAATGACGCCTGATATTATATGTGTAAGAGAATCTTGGACCCATTCTCTAATTCCTGACCCTGCCCTACCCATAGATGACTTCGATTTTTACCGCCAAGACCGCACGACTAGGCGTGGGGGTGGTTGTCTTCTTTATCCTAAATCCTACCTAAAGCACTGTACCTATTACTTGGATGTTTTCTCATTCACGAGAAACTTCTGTTTTGCATCTGTTATTCTCTCGCCACAAAGTCAATTATTGGCTTTATCTATAATCCCCCAAATTCTTTAGCCAGTGATGATTCATAACCCTGTGAAATCTTTAAATTAACTTCGGAAATTGCTCTCCATGTTAAAATAATCACTGAGGATTTTCACCTTCCTAAAATAGAATGGGTATCCAATAGCTGTCTACCCAGATTCCAACCCTTTCAAGTTATTGTCAATTTTTCTAATCAATCTCAACTGGTGCGCTCTCCAACAAGAGATAATCAGATATTAGATCTGATCTTTACCGATGACATTGTCCCTCTCTATGTTGCTTTCAAAAAGGACTTCTTTGATAATGACCACGCATTAAATCATAGTTGCTTACCGCTTGCCTTTGCAAAAAAGTCCAGCTCAATTCAGACTTACCAAAACTACCATTTCGTAGATAACGACCTAGTAAATAACTACATTAGATCACAGGATTGGTGTAGTTTTTTCTCCTGTAACGATGCAACCATTCTTCGTGACGCCATGTCCAATTTTCCCAAGGCCATCCTAGAGTTTTTGCCGCGTAGATATCTCAAGCCTAATTCCTCAGATTCCCGTGTTCCTCATTTTCTTCACAACAGACTAACAACATTGAGACGGCAGCTGCGCGACCCATCCACTAGTTCCTTATCAGCTCATCTTAGAATCACAGAGAATTTTGAGATGGCCTCAAGGATGCGCCAAGCTCGCGACAGGCAAAGAGAATCAATTGCTCTCAGTGGTTCGAACCCTGGCACATCCGTCGCTAACATCTTCCGTCATCGGTCCTCCTCTATTCGTCGTCACGAACTTTCACCCCTGCTAAATGATAACAAAGTCTTCCTCATCGATGACACTGACAAGGCGGAGTTGTTTAGTGCTTTCTTTGCAAAATTTTGCTACCGTGTGCGAACCCGTCCCCTTTTTTCGTTCACTTTCAAACAGGATACTGAGTACAATCAATGTTTCCTCAGATCTGACGTAAGTTATGTCGTTCCCGCGAACTAACGGACTACGGCTTACTAACCTCATAAACGGAGATAGGTAAGGAAGGCCAGTAAGTGAATAAAGTTAATATTCAAAATGTGCAACGGCCTGACCAGAGAGCATGCAAGCGCGGAGTATTCGTCACGTTAAAACAAATGCTACAGTAAAACAAACGTGACAAGATTGTCAAAGGTCAAGTAGTCAAGTACTTCAGCACAGTACCCCCTCCGTGACCGGAGGGCGGCGTGAATGACGCCGGAGGACATACAAAGGTCTAGGAGAAATGAGTATCTAGACGATCGGGAAAGTGAACGTGACGTCCACTGCGGGTGATATATGCGGGAGGCACTGTTGGAGACAGCTGAGTAGGTGTTGTAGTGGACAAGTTAAGGGTGGAGAAAGAGGTTGCAGTTTGATGCTGCGAACAAGAAGGAAGAGGAAGTATACGGGACGGAGGGATGGGTGGGGAAAGTGGAAAATGAGTGGGAGGAGTTATGGGGTCAGCACATGCTTTTCCTTGAGACACGTCCGGGGGCTCCTCTGCAACAGCAGCCCTGACCCGGTCGATGCTGACTACGTCCTCTTTGTCACCTCGCAGGATCCGAAAGGTCTTGCTGTTACAAGCAAGCACACGGAACGGTCCTTCGTATGGTGATTCTAACGGCTTCCGCACACGATCACACCGAACAAACACATGGGTGCAGTTGGCTAAGCCTTTATCAACATAAGGCTCGGTCGATGGAGCTCGAGGTGGAAGCGGGGAAAGCGAGCGCATGAACTGTCGCAGACGATGCACAAAATTTTCGGGGGTTTCTTCGGCACCACGAGAGGTTGGGGTGACCATCTCACCAGGGAGTCGGAGGGTAGTGCCGAAAACCAATTCGGCTGCGCTGCAGTCCAAGTCTGACTTCAGTGCCGCACGAATGCCAAGAAGTGCAACGGGTACATTGTCTGACCAGTTTTCGGGATCTTCTGCGGCACGCAGTGCAGTTTTTAGCTGGCGGTGGAAACGCTCAACCGTGCCGTTGGCAGCTGGGTGGTAGGCCGTCGTCCGAATACGTGTGCAGCCAAGGAAGTTGAGGAGAGTTTGGAAAAGTGTGGACTCAAACTGCGCGCCTCGATCAGTCGTAATCATGGATGGCGCCCCGAATATGGCGACCCAACGACTGACGAAAGCTTTCACAATGGTCTTGGCTTGCACATTCGGTAAAGGAATGGCTTCCGGCCAACGGGTATAGCGATCAACGCAGGTGAGAAGGTGAGTATAGCCATTGGATGGAGGTAAAGGACCTAAGACAGCTAAATGCACATGGTTGAACCGTGCATCGGGGCTGGGGAACGTGCCCGATGGAGAATTGCTGTGGCGTTGAACCTTGTTACGTTGATAGCAAAGGCACGATCGTGTCCAAGCTTTCACATCCTTGTTCAACCCAGGCCATCAGAACCTTTCCGCGAGAAGCTTCTGTGAGGCTCGAATCCCAGGATGGGAGAGTCCGTGGAGAGTTTGAAAAACAGCTCGACGCATCGAGGCAGGCACATAAGGGCGATGAAAAGAAGTCGATACGTCACAAAGGATTGTGCCAGTACCGGTGGTCAATGGGACGTCAACTAATTGAAGACTGTCAACAGACTCGTCGTCAGGGCATCCAACACGTCGTTTTTCAGCCGCCATAGCACCAAGATCAATCCCGTGTGAGAGGTGAAACGCCGAGAGGGAAGGTCTGGACAGCATGTCGGCCACCGCATTCTTCGGGCCATCAATGTGGCGGATGTCGGTGGTGAATTGCGAGATGTAATCCAAATGAGATATCTATCTCGGGTTATATTTGTCAGAATGGGATCGGATGGCAAATGTAAGTGGTTTGTGGTCTGTGAAAATTGTGAAGTCACGACCCTTAAGGAAGTGTCAGAAATGTTTTACGGCTAGGTAAATGGCAAGAAGTTCACGGCTAAACGTGCTATATCTCGTCTCGGCAGGTGAAAGCTTCTTGGAGAAGAATGCCAACGGTCGTGTCGAGTCGTTGATATGCTGTTGGAGGACTGCTCCTACGGCAACGGACGAAGCATCAACCATCAGGGACAATGGGGCTTCTGGAGCAGGATGAGTGAGCAAGGTAGCATCAGCATAAAAAGCAGTCAGCGCGTGGCGTCGTAACTCAAGGGGACCCATGGGACCAGAGAGCAAGTTGGTGAGTGGCAACATAAGGTCAGCACAGTTCGGTAGGAACCGGCGATAAAAGTTTACCATGCCAAAGAAACGTTGCAACTGACGCTTGGAGGTTGGTGGAGGAAAGTCACGAGTGGCCTCAACCTTGGAAGAGAGGGGACGCACACCTTGTGCACAGACATGGTGACGAAGAAAATCAAGGGATGGCACACCCAGAACACACTTCGAAGGGTTAATGACCACACCAAACTGATCGAGGCGGTCAAACACTAAGGCAAGATGCTCTTTGTATTCCTCGGCGTTTCGAATGGCCACCAAGAGGTCATCGATGTAGACGTACACAAACGGGAGACCACGTAGGACTCGGTCAATGAACCTCTGAAATGTTTGGGCAGCATTGCGAAGACCAAATGGCATGCGAATAAATTCGAACGGGCCGAATGGTGTGGTGACGGCAGTTTTGGGAACATCCTCAGGAGCGATAGGAATCTGATGGAAGGCCCGAACAAGGTCAATCTTCGAGAAAACTGATTTGCCGAAAAGAGCTCTAGCAAAATCTTGAAGATGAGGTACGGGATAACGATCCGGGATGGTCGCATTGTTGAGGGCGCGATAGTCACCACAGGGCCGCCAGTCGTCTGATGCCGCCTTGGGCACCATATGCAGAGGGGACGTCCATGGACTCTCGCACGGCCGAATTATGCCCAGTTGCAGCATGTGCTCAAATTCGGCCTTCGCCGCTTGCAGACGAGACGAAGCCAGTCGTCTAGGCCGTGCGAATACTGGGGGGCCAGGGGTGCGAATGTGGTGGACAACGTCATGCTGGATCTCACCACTGCGAAACTGGGGTTTGATTATGTTGGGGTGTTGGACGAGCAGGTCTCGGTATGGGCAAGCAATATCTGTGTCCAGAACAGATAGATTGCAGGAGTCATTAAAGGGTGTAAGACCGCGGACAGAAAGACCAGTTGTGCGGTCGAGGAGACAGGAACGCCGACAGTCAACAAGGAGATCAAACTCGGCTAGGAAGTCGGAACCAAGGATCGCATGAGGCACATCGGCAATCACAAATATCCAGGAGAATGATAGACGTAAACCAATGGTTAGCGTTAGGGAACGACTACCAAAAGTGGAAATGGGGGAACGGTTTGCAGCTTGGAGATGTAGACCAGGGCTGGGACAGCGGCCGTCAATTGGAGTGGGGCGAACCACGCTGATCTGGGCTCCGGTGTCCACCAGGAAGGGCCTGCGAGTCACATTGTCGCAGACATAAAAGGTGCGACCAGAGCTGGGAGAGCCAGCGAAAACGGTCGCGTCTATCCACTGGCCGGCTGGTTTCCCTGTTTCGGTTTAAATGAACAAGGGGAATAACATTTGCGAGCCTTGGCGGCAAAGTTTGCGTGATACCAACACAAATTGGCTGTGCGAGGTCGCGAACGTGAACGATGACGGCTGGGTGAGCGACTACAGGTAATGCGAGCAAGCTGTAGTTTTAGGGAGGCTATCTCATTCGCCATAGCCGACATCT
The DNA here is from genome assembly GCA_902702965.1 of Spirometra erinaceieuropaei. Lineage (NCBI taxonomy): Eukaryota > Metazoa > Platyhelminthes > Cestoda > Diphyllobothriidea > Diphyllobothriidae > Spirometra > Spirometra erinaceieuropaei. The sequence continues at coordinate 231,647 of CACRXP010000799.1, forward strand.
GTTGCAGTAACTGCTCGTTAACCGTTGAAGAGGATGTGGAAATCTGAGCAACGGAAGGTGGCTGGAACCGTTGAACCTCTATCATTCGGTCTGTCATTTCAGCAAGATGTGAAAGTGTAAGGTCTTGCGAGCCGGATGCCAAAATCGTTTGGACATCTGCAGGCAGCCGCTCTAGAAACATCTCTTTAACGAGTTTCTCGTCGACCTGCATGTCTCCTAAGAGAGTACGCATTCGTCGGAGAAGTTCTGAGGGCTTTCGTCTGCCCAGTGATTCCTCCTTGATCAACTGGTGGTAGCGTTGTCGGTCAGATACAGCATTGAGACGAAGGATTTCCGCCTTCAGAGCAGAATAGGGAGCGTCTGCAGGGGGTTTCACTAACAAGGGTTGAACGTGTGAGATAATATTGGCAGGGAGAACCTCCACAAGTTCGTGCTATTTCGACAAATCCTTCGTAAAGTTGGCGGACTAAAAGGCTGACTCAATGCGGATAAAATAAAGTTCAGGGCGTGTTGCCAGAAATCAGGCAAAGTGAAATGGACAGCATGAACAGACTCGGCAGGAACGTCAGGTTGTTGAGTTGGGGAAGACGTAATAAGCAAAATAAAGGTAGCACAATATCGTGAAAAGGTTAGCGGAAAATGTAAACTAACTAGAATTCAGCAAATACACAGAGGACGTTAAATGTCATTAAATGTTACAGAAGGAAAGAACTTAAGTCTGCGCTAACGTCGGGAGTCACCAATGACGTAAGTTATGTCGTTCCCGCGAACTAACGGACTACGGCTTACTAACCTCATAAACGGAGAGACGTAAGGAAGGCCAGTAAGTGAATAAAGTTAATATTCAAAATGTGCAACGACCTGACCAGAGAGCATGCAAGCGGCGCGAAGCTTACAAGCGGCGAAGTATTCGCCACGTTAAAACGAATGCTACAGTAAAACAAACGTGACAAGATTGTCAAAGGTCAATTAGTCAAGTACTTCAGCACAGATCTCATTCAGAAATACATAAGTCGTTTGAAATACTCACGCTGCTCAGGAACGGACGCGATTCAAAATTCGATTATAAAACAGGCATCCGACCTTCCCATATTACGTAGTCAATTATTCTCGGATTATATCTCTAAAGGATTCTTTCCTAAAACAAAAAAACGTATATTAGCGTTCCCGACTTCAAGTCTGGTCTCAATCCGATGTTAATAATTATCGGGGCGTGCATAAAACGCCGTCTCTAGCAAAGCTTCTTGAAAGGAAAATTTCCAGTGAAATTCTTGACTTCTCTCTAGCTAGTCGGCTTCTGAGCTTTAGCTAGCATGTTTTTTTGCCTAAACGATCCTGCGAAACTTGCCACTTGATGTTTCCTAATCTAATCACTTCTCTTCGTAATGAGCGGCAGTCAGTGGTAGTTATCTACTTTGCACTTAACAAAGCATCCGGCCGCCCCTACTCGACTTCATCAGGTCCTATCTGTCCAACCGATATTAGAAAGTCATGATCGGTAATAGCAACTCGACACCTCACTCGATCACGAGTGGCGTACTTCTAGGCACGGTCCTGGGTCCGCTACTCTTCTTTCTGTATATCAATGATATTTCGACTGAACTCGGAAATTCGCAAACTTTTATTTATTCCGATGACCTCAATTGTGTTTACTCATACTCTAAGGACACCGCAAATTTTTGTGTTCAAAAAATTAATGCCGATTTACTACGCTTAAGCAGATGGGGTTCGACATGGCAGATGGAGTTTTCATCATCCAAGTGTAGTTTCATGTCTTTTGGTCCTGCCAATCTTTCTAGTGCCATAATTTTTCAGAATAACCCACTCTCAGAATGTTTCACCATAAAGGACCTAGGTCTAAGTTATACAAATAAACTTGCTTTATCACCTCATGCAGATAGAATCTCTGCCAAAGCCGCACAGATATATGGATTCATATCGCATAATTTTTTCCTTCCGGAAATGAAGCTAAGACTTTATCAAATGTTTGTTCTTCCAGTCCTCGAATACTGCTGTCCTTTCTTTGGTTCAATGAACGCCTGCGACCGTAATAAAGTCGAAAATGTTCATAGGGTTTTCACCCGGAGGCTGTTCTCTCAGGTCGCACCCGGTACGTCAGCAGGCGAACATTAAGTTTTGTGGGTTAGAAGACTCGAAGCTGGCCTTTGCTTCCTTTTTCGCATCAACTCTAGCTCCAATCTTCCGCTCATTGACACTCTCACTCCGAGAACTCTGTCTTATGCCACGCGCAACTCCTCCATGGTGATTCCGCCGCCTCTAATAATACTGTAGGTTGAACGCCCTGACAGAATTTGGTAATCACTCAATACAGAATTCTTATACTAACCTATATGCGAACCTCATAAATGAAAATTGCGAAGGTTTAAGTAATTCAGTTTGATCGACTAAGAAATCCACTTCAACTTATGGACGTTACCAATTCTAGAACTTAGAGCCAAATGCCCATTAGCGTGTCTTAGGCAATCAATGTGGAATCCATTGCATGCATATCCGGTTCACTTAATCATTAGGGGTTTTAGTGCCGAATTCACTGATATATTTCACAACCTGTTTAAACGATTTTCGAATTTCGTCAAATACACCCGCTAGTTAATCGAACCCGGTAGATATCTGTTAAATTCTATATTGACGACATGCGAATTCCTGCTTGAGGGTCAACTTGATTTATGAGAATATGCTGTATTACACTGGCAGCTTAACTTGTGAAAATGTAACAAAATACACGAATCCCGTTCTGAGCACCTTTGTTCATGTTATTAAAACGTTTTTCTACGCACAAGCATCGCATTTCTGTTGCACGTTCGAGTCCTACCGCGTATGCTGTGTTTCACCGACTCAAATAAATTAGGCATAATTGTTAAACACACAAGCGCCATTTTGCATTTTCACATAAAGCCACCAGCAGTTGCAGTCGAAAATGAGGATTTTGGGGACATGACTGCGGGGTATGAGATGTTGCACAGTTACCATTGCCGTCACGTACAATCTAAGGGATTATGGTGATGCGACCCCTACTATTGTGGTGAGGGTCTCACTCGATCTCATTCTGTCCGCCCGCTTGCTTGCTACTGGCAACAACAAACGTTATGGCATATGGCACATACCAAATGCAATGCCTAAGCGGCTCACTGAGGGTACAACAGGCCAGAAGTAGACAGCTGTTTCACGGTCGTTATCGATCATCAGTAGATCACAGGCCATATGACATGTTTATATACCTCATATCGTGTAGCCTATGACGAAGTGATGATCGGTAAGGACGGTAAAACATGTGTTTGCGTTTGGCGTATTGCAATACTAGTGAGCCGCTCATTACCATCTCTTGCTGCACGTGCTTTTCGCATGTGCGCGGTGTTGAGATGCTGCACTGAGTGTAGCCAAAAAAATGGTTCTTAACGTCTGATCTCACTTTTTCAGAAAGAAAAATGAAAAATGCTTACAGATCTGTGGCAGAACGACCTAAACCCTTCAGACAATCACTTCAGGCATTTACAGACTTGTTGATACGTCTCTTAATCTCATTTCGTGGAGCTCACTTGTTTTGTAAGATCCCTCTGCAATTCCACTTATAAAAGATAATTTATGGCGAGAGGAGTGCGCTTACGATTGCCTTAAAACAGGTCTCTGTTCTGTTATCAGAATACACTATTCTAGCATTGGGCATTTCAAAGTGGAAGTGGATCTAAAACATCAACAAGGAGCACAACTTCATAAATGTTTGGCCTTAGCAGCTGTCGTTACTTAGATGTTTCATCAGTTATCCTTGTAAAGGGAATCGTATAAAGAAAGTTATGACAAAAAGCCTGGTATTGATTTAATAATTTAGAAATTGATGTGGACTGTGACTTTTACGTACTAAGAGGCTTCAATAAGGTTCCGATGAGATGCTAAATTTAAGAATTCATAGATCTTGTGAAATCGCCCAACAACAAACGTATTAAAAACCAAATTGCACCTTCTCCTCGAGGATATATTTGGATGAAACCCCAAGTTAATTGCACATCTTCATATTTGTGAACGGTATAGCAGTATAATTGGACGCAACCAATTTCAAAATCCAGATTAAATTTTCAGGGAAGTGATCGGTGCCCTTTTGCAATACGTAATATCTGAAATTATCCCGCATAATCTAATACAAATTCCGCTTTTTCAACTTCTCATTTAGATTTTCGTATTGGAGCATCTCTCCTGCAACTGCTTAAGCAAAAGTGCACGTATTTATCATGAAGCAACCGGCGTTAATCTCTGCTAACCTATCTCGCATATGCCGCCAATGATCTACCGCATCTGCTCGGAAGACGTTTTACAAATGACAGCTGGCAAAACGTCAACTTTTGACGTGACCGGATGCAGTAACGCACGTGATCTGAAGAGACCATTAATAGTCATGCACCCTCACAAAAGTCACTCAATCGTTGCACATACAAAGTTAGCATACTTTTTCAACCAACACACAAGCCCTGTGTATTTGAAAACGCATCGTCTTCAAGACAAATTCAGAAGTGGTATTGCACAAAGTGTTGGACGTCGCAATTTCATCCTCGTTTTGGCCAATTAAAAATGTATGTTGCGCTAAAAACATATAAAGCGATTGCTTAAATGAGATATAATACTCTTTGCCACAGGTTTGTTAGTCGAATAAAGCGTTAGTCTTTGGAATGCTGCTTCCATAATTTTGTGCATTTTCTGATGAATCAATCAATGCTGTTCCTATTTAGGCATGTCAATGTTCATCTTTAATTTAAGCCATAATTATCTTAGTCACTGAAGTTTTAAAAGAACACAAGCTAGATATTTATGCCCTCAGCCTCAGCTAAAACTGACATACACTGGGTATGCTAACTCATCAAATGTTAACCGAAATTCTAAAATGCGTTTTCGTTTCAAAAGAATTACGTAGGTATGGTTGTTAAATTAATCATCTGGCGGCATCATTATATAATACTTCAGTCATCTCGAGATGCCGGCTTTCAAACGAACTTTTTCGGCAGCTTGCAAAAATCAGACTCTGTAAAAATGACTACCTAGCAAGCAGGATCTTTCCTCAGTGATTTTCAATGCCCTTAAATATTTAATTATATTTTATGGAAAACATACATAAAATGCATATCTTTTACTCATTCGGCAAAAAATTACATCTTCGTCTAATTCTGTACTCGAATAATTGGCGTAATTCGGTTTTGAAACAGTTTCTAATTATGAGGTTTTTTCACACCGTAAAATGCTTGCTCATAAGACATCTTTTCTGCGCATTTACTTATGGGATTTGTAAATTCTACAATATGGCTCAAATTCACTGCAAAATTTTATGAGCCCCATATAACATCCTTTCAATACTGTAGAGAAATGTGTGGTTTTCCCTACACAGACAATAAATGGCATGTGGTTTCTAAACCGTAAATACGAATTTAACGGCAAGTCTGGTTCGATATTATTCGGAAATTGAAAAAGTTTTTAAAAATCAAACTAGCCCCTTATTCGATTATAAAGTAGGACAACAAAGTAATCTTCTACCAAAAAGCAGCATATGAGCATTTTATGTATATCTTGGATTAAATATAAATAAATTTTAAGGTCATCGAAAATCAATGAGAAAGGCAATGCTTCTTAAGCAGTCATTTTTTACAGCGTGGTTATTGCATGCTGCCGAAAAAAGATTCCTTTGAAAGACGATATCTTGATGTAAGTGAAATTATGACGGATGCCAAATACGCGGCCACAGGACTTCCATCGCGGCTACCTTACGTACTAATGTTTGTTCAGTAGGTGTGCTTGTGGTATATTTTGCGTTTTTTTTCGTTGGTCAGTTTCTCCAAACGTCCTTGGTTGGCTCTCCTCAATCGCCAGCTCTCCCATCGCCAACAGGTAACGGCCACAGGCACTGTAGGTAGGCATGGAGTGTAAGTGGACGAAGTACAGAGTCATACCTTCCAGTCTTCCGTCTGTGCGTTCGTTGGTTAGCTTATCCAATCGTCGATGGTTGGCTCTCCGCAATCGCCAGCTCCTTCTTTGACCGGTCGGTAACGGCCACGTTCACTGTCGGTAGGCATGGAGAGCAAATAGAGGAAGTAACGATGCTTACCTTCACGTCGTCCGTCTGCGCCTTCGTTGGTTATCCTGCCCAATCGCCGTTCGTTGGGTCTCCTCGATCGCCACCTCTAGCATCGTCAGCAGGTAAAGGTCACAATGACTGTAGGTAAGCATGGAGAGCAAATGGAGGAAGTACAGATGCTTACCTTTACGATATCCGTCTGCGAATTCGACGGTTGGTGGGGGATATGCATAAGTTGACACCCGCTGTATTGTAAACTCCTACAGTTCGACATCTAGATCCTCACCGAATGCAGGCGGGCGTAGGCGCGGTCCTCAGCGGATTATACCGACGGCCGAGGATGAAATACAAGCTGTCCTTCAGTCAGCAGGTTTCGTTCAGTACCTGCAGCGGTGGAGGTTGCTGGCCACCACCTTAGCATGCCGATGTCGGCGTACTGTGCAGATGCAAGTGTTGCGGCAGCATACGGACGGTTATGCATTCCGTTGTGGACACTGCAGACGGAAGCGGTGCCTGCGGACGGGGTCAATGTTCGTTGGTAGTAAGCTCAGTCTGCAGACACTGATGCGTATATGCTACAAGTTCGTCGAAGGTGTGCGGGCCAAGCGGTGTGCGGCAAGTGTACGTGTCAGTAGAGATACTGCCATGGAATGGTACGGCATTTGCCGCGGGGCCTGCTCACACGCACTTCTATCAGCCGTTACCCAAATGGGGGGACCAGGCGGGGAAGTGCAGATAGACGAGACGCTCAGCAGTCGCCGCAAGTACAACGGGGGACGACCGCGGCGCCAGTGCTGGGTCGTCGGTATGTACGATACACGCAAGCGGAAAGCCCTATTTGAGCAGGTTAACAACCGCAGCTGGGAGGCCCTAAGGCCCGTCATAAGGAAGTGGGTGGCTGCTGGTAGTGTTATCGTAACCGATGAGTGGAAGGGTTACACCCACATACCGTCGGAAGGTTATACACACTACACTGTCAACCACAGTAGGATCTTCGAGAATCCCACAACGGGACGACATACGAACGCCACAGCGGCCTACTGGAGAAGAATAAATAGGAACCTGTACGAGTCTGGCCTTGTCTGCGGCAGAGCAGTGTGGGCCCACCGAGATGAGGTTCAGTACCGCCTCTGGTTCGACCTAAGGGGCGACAACATGGCAGCCTCCTGGGAAAATTTCCTACGACATTGGGCAGAGGCGTATCCAATTGAATGCGGTCGTTACCTGCGGCCACATGGACTGTAGATAGGCATGGAGACGAAGTGGAGGAGGTACGGAGACTTACCTTCACGACTTCCGTCTGCGCCTTCGTTGGTTAGCTTATCCAGTCGGCGTTGGTTGGCTCTCCTTAATCGCCAGCTCTCCCATCGCCAGCAGATAACGACCACATTCACTGTAGTTAGGCATGGAGAGTAAATGGACGGAGTCCATAGTCTAACCTTCACCTCTTCCGTCTGTGCTTCCGTTGGCCGGCTTATCCAATCGCCGTTCGTTGGCTTTCCTCAATCGCCAGCTCTTCCATCGCCATCAGGTAACGACCACATTCACCGTAGGCAGGCATGGAGACCAAATGGAGGAGGTATGGAGACTTACCTTCACGTCTGCCGTCTGCGGCTTCGTTGGTTAGCTTATCCAATCGCCGTTTGTTGGCTCTCCTCCATCAACTGCTTACAAAACCCGAGAGGAAAATTACTGTTCGAGACACATCCGAAGATAAGATCCACTTACTGCAGAGTTCAATTACTAGTACCATCCCAACTTTTCTAGCACTACCAAATGCTGAATTATGCTCTAATTATCTTACGCTATATTTGAATCACATTTTTGATATTTGTTGTCCCCGTGAAACTGTTATGGTCAGGCCTGACAGAATTTCCTCACCATACCTCAAACATTTGAGACGTCGCAAAGAAACCTTTTACAAACTAGGTCAGCGTGACAAGGTGAAGGCTATCAATGTTTTAATAAAGAACGAAATTGCCAGACTTAACGGTTTATTCGTTAGTCGACTTTTTTCTACTACATCCACCCCCTCCTCTCCTTTTCGTTCTGCTGAACTGTGGAGGAATCTCAAGCGTCTCACTGGTCAACGTAATATACTTGAACCCATTGCTGTAGGTTGGTGCGGTGACGATGGATTACGTCCAGGTATCCTAACCATTTTTCGCGTTATGCGTATTAAACGGTGCATGCGGTGGAGATCACCGATATAGCAAATAGGGAGGCGGTGAGGAGGGGGTTAGTAAGGGGCTGGGAAGTGACGCAATTGGCATAAGCAGTTTATTCAATCACTCTTACCCAACCGCAGTGCATCGCTGTCCCCTCGCGTCCCGCTTGCGCATCGTCTGCTTCCCGTCCATCTGATGCACACCACTTCCAGTGTGGCGCCAAAGATCCCATTGGTTAGCCGCTTGGTGGTTCAGGTTTACTCGCCCCGGCCGCCAATCACATCACGTCCCCGGCCAGCCCACCTGCGATTGACTATTGCCTACAGTACTCCCTATTTGCGCGCCATCCTGCGGTATTTTTGACTTCATTAAAACAAATAATTATTTCTCTGCGAATTCCAAGATTTTTCGACATCCAGGTGCCAATCCAGTGCCCTCTGCCGTTTACCCCGCCCGTTCTTCCCCTCAAAACCGCCATCCCGTTGTACCCGACCCACCTAGAGAAGTTTTCTCACTGTGGCCGCCTGTTGGGTCTCTGCCGAAATTATATATAATTACGCTGCAAGAAGAGTACTTTAACAACCATACTTAGGTAATCCTTTCAAAACGAAAACGCATTTCAGAATTTCGATTAAAATTTCATAAGTTAGCACATCTACTGCATATGACTGCGTTCAATTTCAGATATATATATATATATATATATATGTCGAAGTGGAATGTGTGCTTTGGGAAAGCAAGTTTATTGTGCAAATTTTCGAGGCCGGTTCCCCGAGTCGTCGTCAGGCACAGACGGAAAGCAAATGCGCCAACGCAGTTAACATCTTAAGTACACGTAAAAAATCTCTTATCGCCTGACGCTCAC